>PVIR01002761.1:0-87281 GCA_004026965.1 Petromus typicus
CACATCACAATCCTCCTGCCTCTGCCTCCCGAGTGCTGGGATTACAGGCGTGAGCCACCACGCCCGGCACTGTGGTATGTGGTACTGGTTGCTGCTGGGTGTGGGTCTCCACACCCAGTATTGTTATGTGGTTACCGGGGAATGAAACCCGGGTCCTTATGCTTGCAAGACAGGCGCCAGAACCACTGAGCTAACTCCCCGGCCCGAGAACTTTTTAGTTAAGGAAAAGATAGGGACCTACATGTCGATCAAATAGATATGCATACTATAATTTAAACCAACTATGTGTTCAGCATATTTATTTTATATCACAGATAACTCAATGCACAAATCAGCGGCATGTCTCTCGCTAGAACTGCACATAAGGTGCTGATCCAGGGTCGTGATCTCTGGGGTGCCAAGTGAAGACTCAAAATCGGTCACAGTAGAATTGTCAGACTTACAGCTGATTGGAAACAGGAACAAAATTAAGGTTGAAATATGATAGGATGGATTCTAGGCTCAGAGACAGATGACTGAACAAATAGTAGTATCATAAATCACGATTGTTTTTCTCTTTTGTCATCCTCTCTTCTCCACACTATACTTTATTTCACATCTGTAGGGGAATCTGACTACCTGTCAACTTTACTACCCAAGATGGATAAACTTTTCATTTGACAAAGATTTCTGGATAAATAATACCACCAAAAAAACAAATGAGGACAAAAATGTTTAATACCCAGCTGAGAATTTAGCCAGGCAGAAGTGTATACAAGCTAGAAAATTTGACATCTGAATTGAGTGTTGAAGAACATATAGTACAAATTGGGTAATGAGTTTTCTACTTAAAACTGTCTATACAAATCTTTAAGAATTATAAATATTATGTCACTGTTAGGGAAATATTCATACCCAGCCTCATTAATTTTTTCATCCTTTCTCAAGATACCTAGGCACAGCTCTACTGAGTTTTAAACTACATTATCAAGTTTCCAAAGGTCAAGAAGATAAGCCACAATTTGGACTTCGGTTTTGGATTTCTCTTTTTTGTTTGCACTGTGCTTGGAGACAGTAACACAGTAATGAGTCTTAATTGTTACCTTCAAAATTATTTAATAAACTGTGCTATCAAAATTGGCCAGAGAATTTTGACAAAGATTATTGAATCTGAAAATGTAGACTGTCATTTACCAAATTCAGTATTTTAATTTTTTAAAAATAATTTGTCAATTACATTATCACAGCGACAGTCTAACACCTCAGTTTTACAAGGCAGTTTCCTTCAAAATAATAAATTTACATAAATCATGATGAAATTGATATACGACAAAACAAGACATCTTACTGACATATTGCATTGAAAAGGGAGTTTATTAAACTACAATATAAAATGAAATCCAAAAATGTTCAAAGACTAAATATTAGTATTGTATTGAAAGGTAAGGAATTGACCCTTTTTAAAGATGATCTGCAGCACCTTTAATTCTTCAAATTGTTATGCAATTCTTAAGATAGAAGAAAAGGATAATTGAGTAGCCTTTTCACCTAGTGCCAGCTCTTTCTATTCATAAGTCTCATAAGGAGTCAAAATAACCTAATTGTTGTGCCTGGGTATTGAATTACACAATGGAGCTAATAGGGGTAATTAAAATGTAAATAAGAGGCCATTCTCTTCAACAATTCTTACAAAACTTCCCAAAGATTAAAGCATATAGGGAAGTTTGTTAACTATGGGTTTTTTTTTTTTTTTTTTTTTTTTTCTCCATGGTATGTCCTCTCTTGTCCTGGCAGTAAGACTTTCAAAATAGGTCTGGTAGTCACACTACATGGCCAGTAAAGAGAAAGAAGAATGCCAGCACTTTTTACTTTAATTCCTCATCTGATTCCACGCTTCTCATCTACTTTTGTATCAGTGACCTACAAGCTGAACAGGAAGGGGATAGCCTGTACCTCATGGGCCACTGATCCCACTTAGCACAACCTGAAATGTCTCTTACTTGCTCCTGCAAGATAGGTTATCTGGTTAACAAATCCTGCTCAGGTACCACTTGGGCACCCAGAATCGATATCACTGTCAAATGCAATTGTGAAACATTTTTTCTCAGCATCTCCCTGTGTCCCTGTAGCTGTTGTGTCTGTTTGTTTCTATTTTGACAATACTTAATCAAACACTTTGATCGGATATTTGCAAATAGGTAACTCACAGTCAGAAAACCATTTATAGAAAGTTGAATGATGTACCGTATGTATTGATAATTTCATTACATGCAATTCACATTTTTATTTGTCCATTATTTCCAAATCACAGGGACTCTAAATCTTATATGGTTAGTGTATTTCATTACTGACACTGGTTATCTGTTTTGTTCTATTTATTCTCTTGTCCTCTAAGTTTTTTCCTTTCTATTAAAATTGAAGACCTTCAAAAGCTTTTAAGTAACTTTTTTTTTGTATTCATTAAATTTAAAGTGTACTTTTTACCATTTAGGAATGCTTTTCCTTCAACTGAAATAAATATTGATGCTGATGTACTATGAGTTTGGGGGTCTTTAATTACAGGTCCATTTTTCTCCCACACACTGAGTCTGCATGGTTCTATTTTGATGCTGTATGTGCTGTAGCTATGGTCTTGTGGTCTTTCTATAGCATCATCTTTCTAAGCTTTCTGAGGAGCTAAACAGCTTACATTCCATCGTCTGATGTTTTAGGCAGCCTCTCTCATCTCTGCTGATCCTGGAATGTCAATTATTTCTCTGCTTTCTTCCCTAAGCTCTTCATGAATAGATACTTGTCCTGCTGTTATCCTTTCCTGTATGAACTGGAATAATGAGCATAATTTGTATTGCCTCCTATATGCCAGATATCGTGATACGTACTTGGCACACATTATCTAATGCAAGCCCCCAAACAAAAATAGATGTAGGAGATACTAAAATAAGCCTCTTTAAGAGGTGAGAAGACCTAATTAGAGGAAATTTTAAAAAAATATTAGAGTTACAGAGCTAATCAGTGATTCATGTTTGTCTGACAGCGAACCATACACTTTTGCCTATTAAAAGTTGTTACTTTTCTCAGTAGCATGAAAAGTGGTGACTGGGAAAATTACAATGAAGAAAAGAGAACATTTTCTCTAACCATGTTCTGCAGTCTTTCAAAAACTTACCAGTTTATATATAAAGAAGTATAATTTACTTAGTAAGAAAAAATATGACCATACAGAAATTATCAGTATGGGGTGAGTCAGCCTACATTTTAGTACTTTTTACTTTCTGTAGTTCTATTTTCTGCAAAGTCTACAGTTAGTTTTTCACACAAATATAATTATTTGTATTTTCCATTGAATACCATTAAAATTAGAAAGCCATCCCTCTCTTCCAAATTTTAGACTGTTTAGGACAGTTCATGAGTTACACAGATGAAGGTTAGAGGACCAGGTTGGCTATAATTAGAGTTACTATAAAATCTGGACTAAGAATGTAAAACTAAGCTGAGTTACACATTTGATTTCTTGAGAAAGTTATCCTCAGGGTACTGGTTCCCCACTCAAGAAGACGCCTCACCTTTCAGTGGTCACTTGACAATACATAGAGAAGTTATGACTGTCACTAAGTAAGAAAGCAATACTGAAACATAGTAGATATAAGCAAGGTATGTAACTAGATATTCTACAACACATAAAACAGCATCATGTGCTACAAATTTTAATGCTGCTGTAGTTGCCAAGTCCAGAGATTAGCCTAGAGAAATTTCCAGAATATAGCAAAAGGAATTGTCTCTGGAAATATGCCACATTTAAACAGAAGGTAGACAGATGATGCTGACTACATTTACCAACACACTGTTTCAAAATTTATTAGCTTGATAATTCACTTATATAGTCCTTGAGTATGGTGTTTCTTCACTTTAACACTTATTTACATAATGTGATTTGTCCATATTTTCTAAATTGATTCCCACATCATGTGCTATGATGACAGAGGTGTAGATTAACATGGTATCATACACTTATTTAACTAATCTTTAGAATTATGATAAGTATTTATTTGCATTTAGATCACACAAGAAAGGAGTGACCAATTACAATGTTTCATTTCTTCTGTGCTATTTCTTCAAGCTCTATTTGAATAATATAGTAAACATTTTTTAGAGAAGGGAAAAGGAAAACTAACATAACTTACAGAAGATATATTTACTTCATTGATTTAGCAATTCAAACAAGGTTTGACTTCTTACTACAATGTTTCAGATACACTTAATTAGCCCTATTGTTAAACAAAGAAGCGAGATAGAAATGGAGACAAGTAAACTGAGTCATTTGAATTCCCACAAAGACTGAGTTTCCAGTAGGTGAAGCAATTCTAAGGACAGCTTTAAAAATCATTACCTAAATTTAATGCTTTGGAACCTACTTCTCAGTCTGATATTCCTAAACATGGTAGCGTTCTCTGTCTTCCCTTTGAGCTTGCATGCTTCTGAGGATTTAGTCTATAGTTGGATGCTAGGCAGGATCCCAATCTATATTCTTTTGTTGTCTACATAATATAATCTAAAACATTAATCTAAAACAGGACTATTACCTGTTTCATTACTTGTACTGTTAAAAATTTAATTATAAATCTGTCCTCTTCTCCACATCCAGATCATTCATACAGAAACATGCTGTTTTTAAAAGAAGCAAGAGTAGAGGCCAGAGATCCAGCTCAGTGACACTACATCTACCTTGTAAGGACAAGATCCTGTGTTTGATCCCCAGGGCCATGCAAATAATTTTTTAAAAAGCAGCAACAAAATGAGAGTAACAGTGTACTCCTAGTTTGAAAACCATACAAAAAAGAAAAGGCCAAATTGCAAAGGAAAAATAATTTCTCGTGATAAGGTAATAGTATCCACCATTCATTGAACACATTCTACAAATAAAACACAACACTTAGAAAAATATGTGCATTACCTCACTTAATTTTCACATTATACCAATGAAGAGAGTTCTGCAGTGGTCTACATTTTATAGATCAATAAAACTATTTAATGGCAGAGTATGGTTTATTGAGCAAGGTTCCAGATACAAGTTTATCTGACTAGAGACTCTATCGTCCCACACCATTATGTAAAAATGACTTCTGATAAAAGGACGATCATAATAATTATTATTTGTGCTACACATATATCTCTAAATGTAAGAAAACCTATGCTACCTTGTTGGTATTTAAGTGCAAAGTCTTCGTGGATGATGATGAGGTTACTTTTCAATGAACCTATCCTAAATTGAAAGTATTATTGTCCAATATTCATTTAAAATACATAACCTTTTTCCTCATCTATCGAGATGACCATACGGTTTCTGTTCTTGAGTCTGTTGATGTAGTGTATTACATTTATTGATTTTTGTATGTTGAACCATCCCTGCATCCCTGGGATGAATCCAACTTGGTCAGGGTGTATGATCTTCTTGATGATTCTCTGTATTCTGTTTGCTAGTATTTTATTGAAGATTTTTGCATCAATGTTCATTAGTGAGAATGGTCTGTAATTCTCTTTTTTGGTTGGGTCTTTCTCTAATTTTGGGATCACGGTAATGGTTGCTTCCAGAAATGAGTTTGGTAGTGCTGCTTCCCTTTCAATTTCACTGAAGAGTTTGATGAGTAGTGGTGTTAACTCTTCTCTAAAAGTTTTGTAGAATTCAGCGGTGAAGCCATCAGGCCCAGGGCCTTTTTTTTTTGTAGGTAGGTTTTTTTATTACATTTTCAATTTCACAGATTGATATTGGGGTGTTCAACATTTTTATATTCTCTTCATTCAACTTTGGAAGTTCATATGTATCTAGGAATTCATCCATTTCTTCTACATATTCCATTGTATTGGAATATAAATTTTCAAAGTATGTGTTTATTATTCTCTGTATTTCGGCTGGGTAAGTGGTAGTTTCCCCCTTTTCACTTCTAATAACATGGATTTGAGCCTTTCTGCACAGCAAAAGAAATCACTAGCAAAGCGAAAAGGCAACCAACAATATGGGAAAGAATCTTTACCAGCCGCCTCTCAGACAAAGGGCTACTATCTAGAATATATAAAGGACTCAAAAAAAAAAAAAATCAATCCACCCAAATTTAAAGACCCAATTCAAAAATCGGCATCTGAAATGAACAAACACTTTTCAGAGGAAGAAGTAAGAGCAGCTAAGAAGCATATGAAGAAATGCTCAACATCATTAGTCATTCGAGAGACACAGATGAAAACAACCCTGAGATTTCATCTCACTCCACATAGAATGGCTGCCATCTCAGATTCAGCCAACAGCAAATGTTGGCGAGGCTGTGGAGAAGAAGGAACCCTTCTCCACTGTTGATGGAAATGTAGACTCATACAACCCCTGTAAAGAACAGTGTGGAAATTCCTCAAAAAGCTAGGAATGGAGGCTCCATTTGACCAGGCCATCGCTCTACTAGGTATATACACACAAAAATTTAAAAATGCATATCACGGTGAAAGGGGACAATGTTGAGATTGTAACAAAAAAGTAAGGAAACAAATTTTATATATATGGGGGGGTGGTAGGGTGGGTGGGGCTATGGGAAAAATGAGAATTAAGTTGTGTCTTATACTGGTACAAATCCCCATTATGGAATGCAATCATGATGTGTATATTTAATGTACCAATAAAGATAATTAAATAAAAAAATGCATATCACAGTGACATATGTGCACCTATGTTTATAGCAGCTCAGTTTGTGATTGCTAAATCTTGGAAACAACCCAAATGTCCATCAACTGGAGAATGGATAAAAAAACTGTGGTTCTTCTACAGAATGGAGTATTACTGTGCCATAAAAATGATAAGTTTGAATCATTTATACTTAAATGGACGTACCTTGAGGACATCCTCATAAGTGAAATAAATAGGTCACAGATGTGTAAATATTGTATCTTTTCTCTGGTATGAGAAAATAAAGATATAAATGAGTTCTAGAACGTATGTTATTTATTGTGAAATAGAAAATACTCAAAGCGTAATGGAATGAGGGGGGTAAAATAATGAAATTGTAACAAAAAGAAAGGAAACAAAGCTTATGTATATGGGAGGGTGGGGTGGTAGGGTGGGTAGGGTTATGGGAAATAATGAAAACTAAGTTGTGTCATATACTGGTACAAATTCTCATTGTTGAATGCAATCATGATGTATATATGTAATGTACCAATAAAGATTTCAATTAAAAATAAAATAAAATACATAACCTGCTCCAAACCACAGGTTGGCAAGCCAATAGCATGTGTAGCATCAATTCCCTCTCCCCCCACACCGTGGTTGTCTTGCTGACAAGAAACAGAGAAAGAGAGGATAATTTGCATATTAACAGGCTGGAAAAATTAAAACTAAAAATTTGAAGTATCATTTCTGCTGAAGGTGTACCATTTGCACAATATCCTATAGTTTACATATTATAAGTAGAACTATCATAAGTTAGGGATTAACTCTACTTAAGAATCTGCTTTATCCTATGCCAGGACTCTTGACTACATCTATTTTATTTTTTTTTTCCTTTCAAATGTTTTTCTACCTAAATATAAGCTACTTTTTATGAAGATCTTAAAGATGATTCTTAGATTACCTTTTTGGACAGCTGAAGAATAAGTCAGGTTACAAATTAATAAGTACTATAAATAGACTTTTATTTATTTATTTATTTGTTTATTTTTGAAACAGGATCACACTTTGTAGTTCAGACTGGTCCTGAACTCAGCTTCAAACTCAGCAACCCTCTCTCAGCCTCCCCAGTGGTGGGATTTCAGGCATGAGCCACCATGCCTGGCATGGTGTGATAGGTGATACTGATTACTGGTGTGCGTGAGTCTCTACACCTAATATTGTTTGTGCTTACTGCGACTGTGTTTAGGACCTTGCACTTGCAAGGCATGTGCCAGAATCACTGAAGTAAATCCCTGGCAAAGAAATAGACTTTTTTTTTTTTTTTTTAGACAATGTCTTGCTCTGTAGTTCAGGCTGGCCCTGATCTCAGCCTTGAATTCACAGCAATCCTCCTGCCTCTGCCTACCAAGTGCTGGGTTTACAGGCATAAGCCACCATGTCTGGCACTGTGGTATGTGGTTCTGATTGCTGGTGGGCATTAATCTGCATGCCCAGCATTGTTGTATGTGGTTACCAGGGATCAAACCCAGGCCCTTGCACTTGCCAAGCACTGAAACCACTGAGCTAAATCCCCAGCCCCAAAAATAGATTTTTTAAAGGAATTATAAACTTTATTTTGAGCACAAGTGTTTTGCAATTTTGGGAATACAGCATTTTTTTCTCCTCCAAAACAATATATTATTTTATTGCAAAAAAAAAAAATGAACCTGATTCGATAGTTTGTAAGAATTCACTCCTTCATGGCCTTAGAAAATGGCTAGCTGTATGAGTGAGGTCTTAGCAGTCAGAATAATACATCTCTAGCCACAGATTTATTTGAGGATAGTGGGTAACACAGAAACAGCCTATATAGAGCCTCTCGATCATTTTTCATTCATACTATTGTAAAAGAGTGAATAATATGAAAATAAACTACCACAAAGATTTGAAGCTGCCATAATTACCTTACCATCACTTCACAGGCACCTATTTGTTGCTGACATTTTCACACTGCAAAGAAGAAGTAAAGACAGAGGCTAACTCATCCCTTGAATTCATGCAGGAAGTAACATATAAAAAATGGATTTGTAATAATAACTTTCAGTAAATTCCACTTGAAAAAGCAGTTAACATGAGTTGTAGACTTTTCTATCAAAAGAATCATAAATAGAAGATGTAGGTAGGACACGAGAGTATCAATATTACCATTTCCCAAGATCCAGGCTGCACTGAAGAGTGAACTGTGGTTGTATTATTTGTGTGTCACAGTCCAGGTTCTATTCTGCTGACTGCTGCTGCCTCCATCTAGAGGGTCAGCTATGCCACTTTCTGCTTAGCTATCACCATCCATTTGAAGTGACGCTATATCTCTACACATTTTCCAAATGACTGATACATTTCCTCCACTACTAGATGGCATTCACATTCAGCTCGCTTGCTCCTATCTTCATGTTTAATCATTTATGGATCCTTAATTTCAAGAAGTCAGTGATTCATTGAATACCTCAAGCCTCTTACTGTTACAATCAATTCCATCCTTTTTGATCAAGTAACATTTAACTTTACATCACTCTACTTCCCTTGGAAAATTATCACATTTGTCTTGATCATCCCACTACACAGTCCAAATGTCAAATGTATAAATAGATTTTTTCTTTATATTAATTAAAAATGAATTTTTCCCTTTCAATTCTTATTATGAGTTCCCTGTTATCAAACATCTTCACGTTATAATTGACTTCTTCAACTTAAAATTTTTGTGAATTATTTCTATTGTATGATCACCATTAAGATCATGGTGGTCCACCTTGTATTTTGTCATATCACTCATTTATTATATTTCTTATTTCATTGTTTCATAATAGGCCCTAATATCCATAGTATTGAATTAACCATTTGCTCCCTCACTTCTTATAAGTAAATTACCTCCTGGTATCCACTTCTTTATCACTGTTTCCACTATTTACACTCTGGTCTGACTATTTCAACTATTTTTTAGACACTTAGTATCCCTACATTTATTTTGACCACAAGGTATTTTTTTCCTCTATTTTAACTGGTTTTTAAATGAAATATGATATGATCTCCTGCTCGTGACCCATTCATTTTAATGATTCTGGGGGAAAATCTAAATCTTTGCCCAGTTATTTTATCTCTATCCAATTATCTCTTCATTCTGATCTACAGAACATGACAACATATTGTAGTGATTTCTAGTCTTCAATCAAAAACTGTATTTCTCACCTTTGGTTCTTTGATATTGGGAATACTTTTCCACTTCAACAGCTCATACAGCTATCCTCAGTTTAGCATGTATATATTTTTTTCACACATATCATCAAGGAAACCTTTGTTCATGTTCTCGTTTATGTCAGATATCTGTCTTATAGGGTTCTCTAAGACCATGTCTTTTCTGCATTTTGTATAAATTTTCCATATTGCTAATTCTGTGTCAATGATTCTTCAAACTTTATTTTTCACATTGAATAGAAGTTATTAAATAAATACTTATTTAGGCACTGTACTATAGTTTGAACTTTCAAAAGCTACATGAAATACATAAACTCATGTATATATACAAATACAACAGATTCATTTAGGATCATCTCAGGTATTAAAAGAGGCTAACCGAGGAGCTCTTAACACAATCATTGGAGAAATTTAATAAGAACAAAACTGAGGATAAGCATATCATTTAGGAAGTAAAAAAGCATTTCTATACTAATCCCTCAATCTTACAAATTTTCACTCTGGATTTCCTGAGGTGAATGGATCTAATGGAAGAAGACAAAATGGCAATTCAGTGGTGCTTTATGGGCAACTCTTGTTTAAATTATTAAGCAAATTTTCACTGACTGTGTACTACATGTCAGACATTGTACTAGCCTGGGAATACAGACCTAATGAGTAAATGTTTGCAGCCAATATCTTCCATCCTGGTCTGTTGGAGAGGTTTATGATGCAACATGACAAAAATATTCAGTTAAATGATAAGATGATAGTAGAGTATCATAGAATATAATCCAAGCAGCTCATAGACATGAAAATAATTTCTTATTTGGGAAAACATAAAATGGCATATTAGCTTTCTTATTACTGGACACAATTCTAACATAAAGAAGAAGAGTTTGAATTTATTAATGGTTTTGGAGGAATTAAGTCCATAGCCAGCTGCTTCCAAAATAATACCATGAAGGAAGGATGACGGGGAGTAAACCTGCTCAGTTCACAATGGTCACCAAGTAGAGCAGGGAAATGGAGAGGAACCAGCCAGGAGCTATATATAGTCATAGGCTGTTCCTTCATACTGCGACTGTATGCACACATGAGTGTGATCTGCAAGTTGTCTTGGTGTTTCTTAATATGAAGAAGTGAAAAAAAGAACAGGATTAATTTCCACATTGATTTTAAAAACATAAGTAATATTTTTCAAAATGCATGAAAACACCCACCAAAGAAGAATAATCAAAGAATGAATTGGGAAAATAATAACCTGTCATGTGGCTGCCTTTGGCAACACTATAAAATTTACATTAGGAGAAACAGAGAGGAATGGGTTAATGCAATGAATCAGACAGTGTTCTACTCGGAATGTTACCTGGTGGGAGGTCTGTGAAAACTCCTAACAATGAGTATATGTTTTATATACTTACTTTCCATATTATGCTAAATCATGGTAGAATATTCTTTTGTCTATAAAACACTCAATATTCTTCTGGAATACTTTTTCATTGCCCCACTATGTTTCCCAGTGAACATAGCCTGCTCTTTGCAGAAGATAAAAATTGCAAAGAAATCACAAGCCATTCCTTTTCTTTTTTTGGATTAATCATATAATCAGATATCAGATTATCTACTTATGGTATAAGACTGAGCAAGTATTAGGGAAGGTAGCACATTTTATAAGAAAGGACTACTTTACTAAATTGAACTATTCATAGAATTCAAAGGCTTTCTCAGAAGACTTCATTTGAGAAATAAATAACAAAATACCTTTATACACTCTCATCCCAAAGGTATGTATAAGGTGTAGAAATGTTATATGTTTTAAAACATGCTTATTTTTATTAGCGTAGTTTAATAGAAAACTTTTTGCAAGTTTATTTAATCCATCACAGTTAATTTAAATAGTACATGGAATTTTGGACAGATGTTGTATCATAAATATCCAGAGTATAAATACCAAAATTATGCTTATAAGTATCAGGAAGATTTATTTTTATTTTAAGTAATTATCACATTTCTGGAATGTATTATAGATAATTTTCAACTGTAAAAGAGGAGCAGCATGGATTATTCAGACTATAAATAATTCAAAAGTGTTTGTGCCCAATTTGGGGATGTAGTTTTTGGCAACAGAAACACTTTAATTGCATGTTATTTCAGCAAAAACTCAAAGGTTACATTTCCTGTATATGTAGGAAATGGTTTACCAGAATACTGTGAGGTTAATTAGTGAGAAATATGTGGGCTTTGGGAGGAATAACTTATCCACAGGTAATAAATGCACTAAGGTATTTTATTACCTCTTTTTATTAGAAGCATTCCTCTCTTCTTGATTTGATCAGATTTTTTCATAGACAAAATAATTCACTTCATTTAAGTGTGAATATTTAAAGTGTTCAATGGCAGAAATCACTTGAATGTATTATGTATTTGAAGGATTAAATAACAGCTTTCCATTTACTGTGTAAAAATTAAAGAGGTGACTAAGTGTAATAAATTCAGTAATGAATAACTAAAGAATTATATTCACTTTTATTGATAGTAATAATTATCTTTGAATGAAGCCACATTCCTTCATTTTTCTTGTAGAACTACTATGTTTGTGTTAGCTTGTATGAGAATCATATTTAGAGATGGGAAATACACTATCAAGTTTAAAAAAAGGCTTTGGGTAAATCACTTGCAATAAGTACCCAATACCTCACTTATTTATATATTAGAATAATTTTATCTTTATTTTGTTTTAGAACAAAATCATATACCTGCTTATTAGAACAGAAGACCTTTATGAAGGAAGCAGATTCAGAAAAGATATCTCTGTGGAGGATATATGTGTATGTCAAAACATATAATTTATATATATATATATATATATATATAAAATTATAAATGTGTCAGTAATCCTTCTAACTCTGTAAATACATGTCACCAGCTGGTGATGCATAATATTAGGAATCAGGGATGGTTTTCAGGACTTCTGTCCAAGCTACAGCATTAGCAAATCCTTAAGGAGAATGAATATAAAAGAATCATGAGCAGCATTTAACCCATACAACTGGTAAAAAATTCAGTACACTCAATAATCCAAGAGGATATGCCCTCTAAATGAAGCAGAATTGGCTAAACTTGAATAGATAATGGAATTTTAGTGATGAGACATTAGCCTTTGAGTGAAACTACAAACAGGCATAACATGGAGAACAAAAACAGCAACATAAATTCTGTGGATTGGCTCCATTACAGTAGTGAATTAGTCACAGAAGAACATGGCTAACATGCAAATCAACTGGGCTATACCCTCAGAAAGTCACATGGGAGAAGTGACAAAGCAGTACTTATAGATGACTGAGGAGCGTACTTACATTTCCTCACGGCACTGACAAATAGAAAATTCAATGTTTTGGCCAAAGAAATTTTAGGAAATGTTTTGCCTGAATGCTGGACCCCCGAGTTTCAAAATTGTCATTATGGGATATGGCAGAATAACCTGAGTCATTAAAATTTAGACTTGGACTTGGAAATTATATTTTTTACCAACAGCCTGTGCAAGAGTATCTTGAGGAAGATGAAATGCTTATAGTAGAAACTATGCTTCTCTTATTATCTAACTTCTATATATGAAGTATAGATAGGATGTTTATTTATGATTGTTATTAGTTTTAAGTTTATATTTGTCATCTAAATAATTAAGATATGTGAAAGTTACTGTTATCAATTTATTGTAGGTAATCAATAACCAATAATGTACTTCATTTTCTCCTCTATCTATTTTATTCTCTTAAAGATTTCCCCCTTCATTCTTTATTATTGCTAATAATTTAGGCACATGTTAAACTGTATGTATGTGTACATATATATATATATATATGTATGTGTGTATATATATATATCACTTAAACTTCAATGTAAAAAAATGCTGTTTCATTTATTTTAAACATAATTAAATTTAATACAGAGAATTAAGAGCTTAGCAAGTCTCTAGAAGACCTGGAGATGCCACAGTCAAGAGGCAATCATTTTATGACACCTGTTACCTCCATCTAGCTTTAATCAAGGATATAAGAAGAAGTGATTGCCACTGCCAGCCATGAGAACACTTTTCAGTGTAAGGGAAACTGTGGTCTAAATGTGCAACGCTGAGAGTTAGCCTTATGTATCTCACCATTTTACTTACACAAAGAAATAATAGCAAGATGTAACAACAGGCTCAGTTCAGCCTTTCAAGACTCACAGATCTGTAACAAGCTAGGAAATATTACTTTTATCTGGTCCCACCCAGTAAGTGAGGCACAGATTTTTTCCAGCTGTCTAATAAATCTTAATTTGAATGGAATTGGATTGGAGGTTATGAAAACCATGTCAGACATCAATGACGCACGATGTACTGATCCATGCCCTTCGTAGGACTTTTTATTTCTTTTTCTTTATATAACTCCTTTCATTAAGCTTATGTTTTATAGTTTTCTTTTTTTTTTTTTTTTTCTTTTTTGTGGTACCAGGGATCAAACCCAGGTGCTTGTGCTTCCAAGATAGGTGCAGTACCACAGTGTGTTTTATACTTTTCAATTGAACCTGAAATCTTATATCTCTCCTTTAATATAAAGACATGAGGAAAATTTGTGTTTTTGTAACATATTTCCTGTATCATTAATTCAATTTATATTACACTTTCCTACATTTCTGGTAGTAAATACACTTTGGTGTTAAAAACTAAGGTGCGTGTATGTAAATATTTATCTACTGTGGATCAAAACTATTCTATTACTTCACAATGTATTTCTTTTAAAGTGGTATTCTTTAGTAAAATTAATGTTTTGCTAAAATGTGCAACAACTGAATGATTATTATGATCTAGAGAAGAATATTAAAATATATTTTTGAGTCTGTGTACATATAAGATCCCAAGAAGAATCCATTGTGTCATATACCTAAAATATGCTGATAAATTTAAAATTAAAATTAACGTCTGTGATCTTATACTTGCTTTTAAAGTAGCTTTTAAAATTAAAAGATAGAAATTATTAATCAGTTAAAATTTCTGATGTGTAACAACATGGATTTAATTGTCTTGGTTTTGACAAAGTAACCAAGTATCTTTTAAAGTAAGTGATGAAAGATCACTGGGCAGGAAATTTTGATTATAAAAAATACAATTCTTCTATTCACTCATAATATTATTATTTTCCTTGAATATATTTTAAGATATACTGGCTGATATTATCCAATTTTAGGGTGAACAGTTAAACATGAATACAAAAATGAAATGGAATTGGGCCAGGGATTTAGGCCAGTGGTTCCAGTGTCTGCCTGGCAAGCACAAGGTCCCAAGTTCAGTCCATGGTATCACATATCACAATGCTGGGTAGTGGCTCAATCCTGTAATCCCAGCATGTGAGAGTCAGAAGCAGGGGGATTGCTATGAGTTTGAGACTAGGCTGTGCTACATAATGAGTTCAGTGCCTGCCTGACCTACAAAGCAAGACTTGTCTCAAAAAAACTAAAAAAGAAAAAATAAGAAATGGAATTGTGTCTACTCTAGTTATAATTACAATACACATTTTTCCTAAGTTTCAAAACTAAATGTGAGAATATTGCTCCATATTATTTTGCTAAATCTGATGTATTTTTACTATCACCATGCTATTTGATTTGCTTTCCTGCCTGTACAACATACTTAATTTAAACATAGTGTTTGATCATACAGTATGCTGTAAAATTATTCACCTTCCCTTTTGGACAAATACTATTGCGCTACTTGAAGCACATTCTTCACAGAGTCTATGAAGCTGTGCCGTCCCTTAGTTCTGAATGCCGGACCCCAGAGTCCGATGTTGTATTTACTGCATGAACAACAACTTAATTAAGTGTTGCTTTAGCAACACCACCAGAGCTTTCTTTCTGGTATTGCACTAAGGCATGTATCACATTGTTTTGACATATGCACTGGGAGATTTGCTTTGTAGTTAGTCATGTTTTTATAACACCACTAGTAAAGACAGAAGAAAAGAATAAGCTTATTGGTATATTGGGGAAAATATTCATGGATGTTTTTTAAATGACTTGTGCACCAACATGAAGAAAAATTTTTCTTCTGAGAACATTTTCTGTGAACTTATATTTTCCTTTTTGGCATTTAATGGCCTAAAAGCAAGTGTCTTCTTTCTCCCACTGTTGTAAATATTAATTATCCTACAGAAATGTTTCTTCCTTTTATATTTACATTTGGGTCTCCTTAAATGATGCACTTTATAAAAAAATTTTACATTTTAAATTTAAATGGTTATTTATCATATAAAAACAATCTTTTTGACATCTTTTTAAATTAAAAAGGTTTGAAGAAAGGAGGAAATGCATAAATGTATTTTCACACTATTTTGCAAAGAGGGAAACACATTTTCCTTTCCTGTTATGCTCTGGAAATTGACTGAAATTAAATGCATCTGTCTCAAAACACATAAAAATGTTTATCACCACTACAATTGAATTCACATTAGACATTTTTAAAAAATTAATTCAATTGCTCAACCAAGATACAGAAAGTTGTAAAACGGAAGCAGGTAACAAAAGTAAAAACTCCTTTACAGTCAGCTTAGCCTGGAATCTCTAGACACGATGGCCCAAATTGTTCATGAAGGAAAAAATCTTAGAGGAGGCATAGTATTAAAGATCTAAGAGAGGAAGAAAGGGAGCTAATTCATTTCAAAAGTTGTATAGTGTTCTTTTTATCTCAGTCATATTCTCTATTCAAGTCCAATGAGAAATGAAAGTGATGAAATCCTGACAGGCTTACTTCAAAGGTTGGTTAATATGGACCTCAAGTCTTAAGAAAGACATATAGTTTAAAAAGCTTAAGCAACTGCAAGAGGGAAGTCTACATCAGATCATGATGGCAAATCTATGGCATATGTGTCCCACCGAGCACACAGAACATTTTCTCTGATGACAGTACAAATGGTATAAGTTGTTTTTTCCCACACTAATCCCTCAAGTCCAACTGCAGTGATGACATTTGGCACTTAAATAGGTTTTGCATTGCAGTTTGGGAACACTGTCTCTAAAAGGCTTGTCATCCCTTACACAGGGCCACCACACTTTGTTACCTATGGCATAGTGATCAACCAAAGCTATTTAATTTAATTACCTAAGTATGCTCTAAATTTTCATAATTATTTGGGAAATGTATACTCATTAATATTTTGCCTTTCAGTGTGTGATTTCTTGGTAAATACACATTGGTGCATATTTTTAAGTCTACATTTGTGCTTGATATCTCATTAGAGACGATCTTTTTTTTTTTTTGAGACAGGGTCTCACTTTTGAAGTTCAGGCTGGCGTCAAGCTCAGCCTTGAACTTACAGCAATCCTACTGCCTCCACCTCCCAAGGGCTGGGATTACACATGTGAGCCACCACACCTGACACTGCGGTCTGTGAAAATGATTGCTGGTGGGCATATGTCTCCATACCCAGCATTGCTGTATATGGTTACCAGGGATGAATCCCAGGCCCTTGAACTTGCAAGGCAGGTGCTCGAACCACTGAGCTAAATCCCTGTCCCCAGAACATCTCTTTTTAAAATTAGCACTCCATCACATCATTTCAAAGGTAATACTATAAGTTAATGCTTTATTGAAGGAGAAGGAACACAAATGAGAACAGGAAATAAAGTTTTTTTTTTTTCTTGAATATAGCAGCAACTAGCCAAGAATTAAACAGAGTAGAAATATATCCATTCATGTTACTAACTATGGCTGAAATTAGTCTAAATTACCTCTAAAATGGCTGTGATCCCAGAGTGATGAATCAAATTGTATTTACATTTTAAATAGTCAGGAAATTTTAATTTTAATCTTATATAAACTATTTCAAAGCAAGGAAAAACAGGAAATGTTTACTTTTTCCATTCTTTATAAGCCCAGCTTATCATGACTCTATGTAAAACATACTTCAAAGAGATACTGGAAGTCATTTCCAGTGAATAACTTATTAAAATACTTTTGGGTAGGATATTTAGCTCAGTGGTTCCAGGGTCTGCCTTGCAAGTGCAAAGTCACAAATTCAGTCCCCGGTAACCACATACAATAATGCCAAGTGTGGACACTCACACCCATTGGAACATACCACAGTGCCAAGGCACATACCACACTGCCCGGTGTGGTGACTCACACCTGTAAATTCAGCAAGTCAGAGGAAGGAAGATTTCTTGTTTGAGGCTCACCTGATTACACTGTGAGCTCAGGGCCAGCCTGAACTACGAAGTGAGAACCTGTCTTAAAAAAAAAAAAATTAAATCTGAGTCATTTTTAGGAAAATGGATACACTTCGAGATCATAATATTAAGTTAAATAAATGAAACAGAAAATTTAAAATATCACGTGGTTTTCCTTAGATAAAAAAGCTATAGTAAAATAAGTTATAGGATTTTAAATATATGATAGATAATATGAAATATGAAAAGAAATCTTTTGCAAGTGGGAAGAGAACTTATTGATAGAAGAATGAGAGAAAGGAAGGACAGTGAAGTAAAAGGAATTTATGTGTGGTGCATATATATATATATATATATATATATATATATATATATATATATATGTATGTGTGTATATATATGACAATGTTGGTTCTTCCTACCCCAGGACTAGGGATGCCTTTCCAGTTTTGGATCCTCTTTGATCTCTTTTTTCAGAGTGCAACTGTTATCAGAGAGGAAGTCTGCTGCTTCTTTGACTGATTACTAGATATTTCATTTTTGGATGCTATTGTGAAAGGAGTTGGTTCTCCAGTTTTTCTCTCAATAAATCTGTTGTTCATGAATAGAAAGTCTATTGCATTTTGAGTGATGACACTGTATCCAGCTACTCTATTGAATTTGGTTATTAATCGAGAAGACTTTTGAGGAAGTTCTCGGGATCTTCTGTATAAAGTATGTCATCTGCAAATAATGGCAATTTAATTTCATTTCTTAACTTATGTATTTTATATCTTTCTCTTATTAAATTTCTGTGATTAACATTTCTAGAATGATATCAAACAGGAGTGGTGACAGTTTATGTCCTTTTCTTGTTCTTTACTTTAGCATGAAAGATTTTGACCATTTAGTATGATATTGGTTGTTGGTTTTTCATAGATGATTTAATCTTTGAGATAAAGATCATCTATTCCAATTTTATGTATTGTTTTTATTATGAGTTTATCACGGATTTTATTGAATATTTTTTCTGAATCTATTGAATCTATTGATCATGTAATGTTTGTCCTTAGCTTTGTTAATGTAGTGTATTATATTTATTGACCTGCCTATGTGGAACCATCTCTCCATCCCCAGGATGAATCATACTTGTACAATCTTCTTGATGATGTTCTGTATTCTATTTGCCAGATTTATGTATTGAGAATTTTTGCCTCTATGTTCATTAGAGAGATTTGCCTTTAGTTTTTTTGTGGTTTTTTCCCCCATATTGGGTCTTAGAAAGGGAAAATTTAATATTACTGAATACCACAAATGTTTACCACAGGAATGTTTTGAAAACACTTTTAAACAATTTAAGTTAGAAAATCACTAATATCCCTCATAAAATTCAAAGTATTTCACACATTCATTCACATCCATAGACATACAAATGCAGTTAACATACAGTTCTGTAAACTAACCAAGAAGATGGCATAGTAGCACTGTAGTTAGCCAAACCAATTATAGATTAAGAAATAGCAGAATGTACAAGGTTTGTGATCAGATTTTTCAATAAAGCACAGAAAATGTCATTAGGGCTAGGTAACAACACTCTGAAGGTGGAGAATGGTTTAAGTGGATAATCGACCCTGATTGATAGATTGTTTTTTACTTGCATCTGAAAGGATAGGCTTCCCAGTTTTTTTCTCAAAACCACGAATGTACCAAAAAGGAAAAAAAAAAAGCCCTGTGCAACACACCCTTATAAAGACCAGTTCCACAATTTCCTTCCAATTGCAAAAATGCAATGATACTATATATCTTTCATTCACCTACTTCCTGGCCAAGGGGCATTTTAAAAACACCTATTTAACCAGCATCACAGGTTTGAGGTATTTATTTGGGAGCTCATATTCTCTCTAGTTCTATAACCTTTGTTGGTATCAACAAACGGTAGTCACGTTAGATCTATGTAACTTTGAATTTCTGAATCTTTGTGGCTTCTGAATTCTGTTTACCTATAAATTCATCTGAACATAGTTTCAGTTTTCTCATAGCCTCTTCTCACTCACTTCTTTTAATGTCTCCAGGACTCTGTCTCCTCAGATGACATTCCCATATTCAAATATTGATTTATTTTCCTATATATGAAGTCAAACATTTTTAAGAAATGCTGTGATTCACCCAACCAACTATATTATCCTTATTTTAGTAGAACCTTAAATTCAAATCATTTTTTGTAAAATATTGCCGATATATTGGTTTTCTTTGAATCAGTTTCTCATATGAAGCCCACCAGAGTTTTCTGAAAAGAGAAATCACGTAAAAACACAAAAAAAATTCAAAGGATCTTTTATGCTCACTGCCCACAACAGAAGACATAATCAAGGTGTACCTTAAAATAATTATATTTTAATCATAATTGGTTTTAAAATACTTATTTACTTTAATAAACATTTACTAGAGCTGTATTTTATATTTTTGATATAATAATATGTGTCAATTTTCAACAGATTAACTCATGTTCATACCAGGCATATGATGCATAATCTTAGAAAAATTCCTGAATAGTTGATGTCAAAATTATGTATATTTATTATATTTTCTTTAATTTTACCTTTATTAAATTTATCATTTATATCTCTAAATCTCTGCCTAATTTTGAATATGACCTTATATTTTTCAATTGACAACTATTTTTTTTCTTTTATAACCTGAAGAGATCTTCCGTGGCCATAGATTATGTTGAGTCCAGGAATAAAATCTCACTGGGTAATGGCATGTTTATAAGTTCTAAAGTACACTTTATTAGCATATAAATTGAAAATAGCAACTTTGATCAGGTTGTTTAATGAAAAACACCTCTTAGTACAAGTGAAAAACTATTTTCTTAATCCAGGTTGCTTAAAAAACAACAACAAAAACTACTTATGTGATTACTGCAAAAGGTGACAGGAGACAGGAAATCAAAGTGATGACTGAACCAATCAACCTTTTGGAAAAGTCTTGTTAACTCTGGGTAGGTAAATAACCAGGCGCATGTGGAGATAGAAACCCTCTAGTACTGTTCCTGATGTCAAGGTCTCTGGGGCAATAAAGACTTTCCTGTGAGAAAGTCCATTAGGCAACAACCTTATTAAACGCAGCGCACACAATTACCTCAGGGTGACTACCTCCAGGATTCTCCACAGTGACTGTAACAAATCTTCATTTTTTTCAATAGAGAGTGATATATATTTAATCAAACCTCACTTCAAAGTCTTGGGTAAAAAACATTTCTAGGGAAATGTTTTGCCATACTAGTATTAAGGCATCTTTTCATATTTCTTCCCACACATGACCTTTGAGTCTGCCTCCAAATATAGCAAGTGCTTCATTAAGGGTTATTACGTGGTACTATATTTTTAACAATTTTGTCACAAATATTTTGTCAAATTTCAAGGAAAACATTTATCATGCATTTTAAAGATATACTCAAATTCAAAAAGACAATTTCTCTTCTACAATCTATTGGAATATTGAAATCATTTTGTTGAGAAAATAGAGATCTATTTTGCTCATAACTATCACAGGCCACATTGTAATATAACTATGTAATTTAATGGTTTATCACCAGACTACCTGTAGAAGGTGTCAAATTAAAATTTCCTAATTTTTTCCAGGATACAATTCATTGTAGTCTCTCAAGAGATAGGGGAAAATAAAAAAGGAAAGAAAGAGACAAGAAGGCAAAGAAGTGGGGAGGGGTATAAAAACAATGTGTAGGAGTTTCACCTGAGATACAACTGAATGCAAAGTATCTGATATGAAGACTAAACAGGTAAAATTGAAATTAGTACACCTGAAGATCTCATTCACTTTGAAAGCAATTACACAGAGTGGCCAGTTCAAGTACCTTGTCTCCATATGCAAAGAACTCTAAATTATCTTATCATTCTAGAACATTAAAGCAGTTTTGATTTGATTGTAGCACATCAAATCCTATTGAATAATAAATGAGATAGGAAATATATCATAGTTATTTTGAGTCAAGATGACTTGAAATCCGAAATTTTATAGTAATATTAGTGTAAAGTCTAATAAAACTCAAATATTTGTGCAATGATAAATGGACTATCTTGCATTCCTAAATGAAGCTGATATGTTTACTTACTTTCTAGAGAATTGGAACTTAGACTATAGATCTTTCCAACGTGCCCTGTGTGATCTTAATATCTCAACAACTTAGTTGGTTTGATTCACAAAATGAAACATAAAAATGAGAATGAATAACAATTAAATTTTATACAGTTATCTTAACTTTCAAATCACTCCCAAACTATAATTTATAAGCACCCTTACAGGGATAAATAAATAAAGGATAGATAAGTTTATAAATTGGGATTATAATGTCATTACAAAAATTACTAAAATGATGAAAACTCATTTTCCTTCTTTGGACAAATCTGGTGGTTATATTAAAATATGCACTAGGGAACATTTCAAAGCTTTATGGTGTCTTTTATGCTGCTTCACATTTTGAATTGGAGAGGGAAAATTGCCCTGGAGGAGAAATCCTTCAGAAAGAAGAAGAGAGGGAACACAAGGACTCAGGGAAAAAAAAATTGAAACTGCAGAGAATGATTAGTACAAGGAAAAGGAGGAGGAGACATCTGTTGGTGAAATGATTTTTAGAGATAATTAAGTGCATTCATCCAGAAATAACACATATTATACGTCGTTTGCAGGCACACATGACTTTACTAAAAACAAGACAGACTTTGAAAAGACCACAGAAATAATCAGCAGCTTTGATCCAATGTCACCAGCATGTCAGCCCTCCCTGAGTGCCCCACCTCTGTCTCCTCAAACTCTTTTCACACTCTGGAGGAATTTTTTTTTATTACTGAGCATATATGCTATTTACAGGGTAAGCATGGCTGGAAAGTGTTTCCAGAGAAGTATATCTTGGTCTTCAGATTTCGAATATCTTAGATTAATATGCTATTTCACTCTCCAGAATTGAATTGGATTTCTTTACATCTTAGAATGTCCAATTATACAAAATATGAGTGCTCTTAAAAGTGAATGCCTTAAGCAAAGAATAAACTAATCGACTTAAAAGTAAGCACTATGTTAAGATTTAATAAAATTAACCTCAAAAATAAAATTTAGGTTTTAATTACTTCTTTTTTATTTAATTTTTGTAAGAGAATTTATACTTCAAAAATTGGTATGTGAGGCCTTCTTGTGTATAGATTTGGATATATAATATAAAGCACTAAAAGGTAAGCCTTAAAATGTACTGCACAATCAGAAAGAATAAGATAGAAAATATTTACAACATAAATACATATATTTTAACATTTTAGCAACATATATAAGGTCATTCTAAGTTTTTAAGTTTACATAAACTTCCATGTTTAAATTAAAAGACAGCATAAATATTCATTTCTTCAAATTAATTAAAGTTAACTATACAAATGAAGTGTATATTTCCATGTGAAAATAAAGATGTTTAGATGTTTTCTAAAATAAGATCCAGACTGACTTTGGCTTTGCTGTCTATGTTCCACTGCCCCTCTTGTTTCACCTGTTGGTTCATCATTTACTGAAATCACAAGACCTTGAAGAGTCAAATCAATCTTTAGCATAAAAGACCTAGGTCAGAAACACCACAATCTTTGATATCAAAATAGACTACAAAGCTCCAATAATTAAATGCATGGCAGGAAATTGAAAAGCAACTCATATAGTGTAGAAGAAAGTAGAAAAAAATAGTAATTAAGCTGCACTCTCAGTCAGGTAATTATTAAAACACATGCTAAAAGTATATATTGGAGAGTGGATATCTCTTTTGATACATAGTATGGGGAAAACTCATTAACAACATACAGAAGAATGAAAATTGATCCTATTTCTCATCACATGCAAGAACTCTCTTGAAATGGATTAAAGTGTTAAATGTAGGCTCTAACACAGTAACATCACTACTGGGAATTAGAAAGAGCTAACAACATTTGTCTAGAAGAGGATATTTTGGATAAAAATGCGAAAGTAGGAAGCAAAAGAAAAAAGTGGACAAATGAAAATATATCAAAATTAAAAAGCTGCTGCACAACAACAACAAATCAATACCGTGAGGACATAATTGAGAAAATGGGGTAAAATATATGTAAAAGTCTATCTGACAAAGACTAATATCCAAAACATAGTAGGAACTTAATTGGATAAAAACATATAACCAGGTTTAGTGTAGTAGTTTAATTATTAGAGGTATAATCTGCACTTTCACCAATTGTCAATATTCTTATTTCTTTCAAGTTACTTCTAAATATTTTATTCATTTGTAAGCTTTTCATTATACCTTTATTTCCATGTAAACTATCTATACAATTAATGTACCATTATCAATAATTTTCAGAAGTCACTGTTAAAGTCGAATCTCTTTAAAAAAATGACAAAATCCTGTCCCCTATTTCTCAGAACATGATCCTATGTGGAAATAGGACTTCAAAAAATTTAGTTAAATTAAAATGAGGGGTTAATGGAGATAATAAAGCATCAATCCAATAAGGCTTTGACACAAGGACAGACTAGAAGAGTGACCAGTGTGGACAAAGGCAGCAGTATGAGGTACACAATTTCATGCAAACCAACTCAAGACATTGTCAGCCAACCACCGGCAGTGAGGAAAGCAAGATGACAAGGAAAAATTCCTCTGCACTATTTAACATGTCTCCACCAGACTTAGATTTGAAGTTCTGGTCTCCTAAATGACAAAAGAGCACAATTCTATCATTTTATGAGAGATAGTTAAAGAAGCTGCTGCAAAATGAAGCAGCTGTTAAAACTAAATTTGTATGTATTCATAGTTATCTCTTTCCTCTTTCTCCTCTCTCTATATTTATTTCAACATAGTGATATTTATAAGGTAATAATTTTATCTCATTTTAAGATTTAATAGTTTTTTTTAACATTTTAGTGACAAAAATAATTGTTGCTTACTAAAAAATAAAAATATTGTGAAACAATGTTATGATTTAACAGTTCTTATACACTATGGAAATGCTTCAAGCAAACACTTAAAGCTATAAAGTAATCTATACACCATCTGGAATGAAAAAATCACTTGCATCCTGACAAATGATTGGCCAACAGACTTAAGCCACATAAATGCAAGAAAAATACCTAGTCAGTTGTGTACAAATAAGAAAAAGATAGTGATATATAGAGACTTCCATTTAATATTTAGAGGAGATAAGATAGGAAGTAAATAATTGGGAGGTTACATGAATTTGAAGCAAAATAATAAATAATTATATACTTTATACAGTAGAAAAACAAAATCTGATAGCACAGAATGCCTGTTAATTAACTTCACAAATTGTTATATTATGATCAATATTTTCTTGGCATATAGTCATAACACTTTTCATGCCCTGAGAGATTATGAAAAGCACACATTTTTAAAAAAAATTTCAACTTATCAGTCCTTCCTTAAATACCTATCATTTTCTATCAGTACTAGACATTTAGATGACATTTTGGATGGTTTGTCTGAGTATACACGTAAAAAATATTTCTGCTTGGACTATTCTAGAATGTCTATATGAGAATATAAAGAAATAAGTTTTGAAATACATTAATTAAGGAAATTTTCTTGGAGGAGGAGGGATTGAACTTAGGAACTTGCACTTGTGAGACAGTTACCAGAACCATTAAGCTAAATTCCCGACTAAGAAAATCTTGAATGCAACTCAACTTAGTATGTTCTGCCTTGTAGAGATGTAAACAGAGAAAGGGAATATGCAGAAAACATTCAATATATTAAATAAAAGTTGTTGAAAGTATGATACTGGCTGATGGTTTCTCATAGATAGCTTTTATTAGTTTGAGATAGAGACCATCTATTCCAATTATCTGCAGAGTTCTGAACATAAATGGGTGTTTTATTTTGTCAAATGCTTTTCCTGCATCAATTGAGATGACCATATGGTTTTGTCCTTGAATCTGTTAATATAGTGTATAACATTTATTGATTTTGAACCATCCTTGCATCCCTGGGATAAATCCAACTTAGTCAAGGTGTATGATCTTTTTGATGATTCTTTATGTTCTGTTTTACAGTATCTTCCACAGGATTTTTGCATTGATTTTCTTTAGGGATATTGGCCTATTGTTCTCTTTTTTTGCTTGGACCTTTCTCTGCTTTTGGAATCAAGGCAATACTTGCTTCTAGAAATGAGTTTGGGAGTACTGCTTCCTTTTCAATTTAATTAGAATCTGAGCGGTAGAGGCACTAACTCTTCTTTAAAAGTTTTGTAGAATTTAGCAGTAAAGCCATCAAGACCAGGGCTTTTCTTTGTTAAAAGTTATTTATTACATTTTCAATTTCACAGATTGATATTGAGGTGTTTAACATTTCTATATCTTTTTTATTCAGCTGGAAGTTCATATGTGTCTAGAAATCTATCCATTTAATCTATATTTTTTATTTTATGAAAGCACAAAAAATCGAAACTTTTCACACTAAGATCAGAAACATGACAAGGATGTCCTCTCTCACCAGTTCTGTTCATTGTAGTTGTGGAAATCTTAGCCATAGTAATTAGGCAAGAGAAAGAAATAAAAGAAATAAAGACAGGAAAAGAAGTAGTTAAATTATCATTATTTGCTTACGACATAATACTCTATATAGAGGATCCTAAAAACTCAATTAAAAAGTTGCTAGACCTAACTGCCATATTTAGTCTCATAGCTGGATAAAATGGCAATGTACAAAAAATAATAGCCTTTGTATACATAAATAGTAGACCCAATGAGATAGAAATTAGGAAGTCAGTCCCTTTCACAATAGCACCTCACAAAAACAAAATATCTAAGAAACAATCTAACAAAAGAGGTGAACAACCTCTATGCTGAAAACTACAGCACTCAGAAAAAGGAGATAGAAGAAGATATCAAAAAATGGAAAGACATACCTTACTCCAGGGTAGGAAGAACCAATGTCATCAAAATGGCTATAATCCCAAAACTACTGTATAGATTCAATGCAATTCTGATTGAAATCCCAACAGCATATTTCACAGATCTAGAGAAAAAAATCCAGACATTCATCTGGAACCACAAAAGACCTAGAATAGCAAAGCATTTCTAAGCAACAAGGGCATGGTGTGCAAGTGGTATTACAATCCTGAACCTGAAACTATATCATAAAGCCACCATGACAAAAACTGCATGGTAATGGCAAAGTAACAGACCTGAGGATCAATGGGATAGATCAGAAGATCCAGAAACTACTCCAGATACACTGAGTCACCTCATCTTTGACAAAGGAGCAAAAAATCCTCAATGAAGGAAATATAGCCTCTTTTTTTTTTTTTTTTTAGGTTTGTTTTTGAGACAGGGTCTCGCTTTTGTGGTTCAGGCTGGCCCTGAGCTCAGCCTCAAACTCACATCACAATCCTCCTGCCTCTGCCTCCTGAGTGCTGGGATTACAGGCGTGAGCCACCACGCCCGGCACTGTGGTATGAGGTACTGGTTGCTGCTGGGTGTGGGTCTCCACACCCAGTATTGTTATGTGGTTACCGGGGAATCAAACCCGGGCCCTTGCGTCTGCAAGACAGGCGCCGGAACCACTGAGCTAACTCCCCGGCCCACATAGCCTCTTTAACAACTGTTGCTGGAAAAACTGGGCTTTAACTTGTCAAACACTAAAGTCAGATCTATCTCTTTTACTGTGTTTGAAGTTAAAATCAAAGTGAATAAGAGACATAAATATTAAAACAGACATACTAAACCTGCTGCAAAACAGGTTAGGTAAATCTCTTAAAGCATTGATTTAGGGAATGACTTCTTGAACAAAACCTCTATAGCACAGGAATTGGTAGAAGAAATCAACAAATGGGACATCATTCTATTAAAAAGTTTCTGCACAACAAAGGAAACCACCAACAGAGTGAAAAGCCAAACTGCAATATGGGAAAGTATCTTTACCAGCTGTTCCTCAGACAAACAGCTACTATCTAAAATATATAAAGAGCTTAAAAAATCAGCCCAACCAAGTTTAAAGACCTAATTTGAAAATAGGTATCTGAAATGAACAGATATTTTTCAGAAGAAGAAGAAAGAGCAGCTAAGAAGTATATGAAGAAATGCTCAACATCGCTGGTCATTCGAGAGATGCAGATGAAAACAACACTGAGATTTCATCTCACTCCACGTAGAATGGTTGCCATTTCAGATTCAGCCAACAGCAAATGTTGGCGAGGCTGCGGAGGAGAAGGAACCCTTCTCCACTGTTGGTGGGACTGTAGATTCATACAACCCCTGTGGAGATCAGTTTGGAGATTCCTCAAAAAGCTAGGATTGGAGGTCTCATTTGATCCAGCCATTGACCTGCTAGGTATATACACACAAGAATTAAAAGACTCATATCACAGTGACATATGTGTACCCATGTTTATAGCAGTTCAGTTTGTGATTTCTAAATCTTAGAAACAACCAAAATGTCCATAACTGGAGAATGAATAAAGAAGATGTGGTTCTTTTATAGAACAGAGTATTATTCTGCCATTAAAAATAAGTGACTCATTCATACTCAAATGGATGTACCTTGAGAACTTCCTCCTAAGTGAAATAAATAGGTTACAGATGTGTAAATATGTTTTTCCCCCCCTCTGGTATGAGAAAATGAAAATGTAAGTTAGTTTAGTAAATATGGTTGATATTGTGAAATGGAAAATATTTAAAAGGAAAGAGGGTGTAAGTGTAAATAATGAGGGGAAAAGAATGTGATAGTATTAAAGAAAAAAGGAATCAATGCTTATGTATATGGAGGGTGAGGGGTTGCAGGATAAGAGGGAAGGGGAAAAAATGAGAATCAAGTAATGTCATATTCTGGTACAAACTCTCAATGTTGAATGTGATAATGGTGTGTATTCATAATGTACCAATAAGGATTTGAATTTTTTAAAAAAGTTTTTTGAAGACTAGAACAAAGTGCACTAGATAAAATCAAGATATGCACGTTAGACGTGGAATATGCCTCTAATCCCAGCCCTTGAGAGATTGAGGCAGGAGGATCTGAGGATCACCACTAGTACTAGTCCAACCTCGGCTACACAGTGAGTCAAGACCACTAAGCTATGTAGTGAGACTTTGACTCAAAATGACCAAATGGTAGGGGAGAGTTTTGGTTTATTCTATATAGGATTTTAGAAAGTTTCTGAGTGTTTAGTAAAGTTTAGTAGAATCAATTGATTTTAATTATTTCAAGATCATATGGGCAACTACCTGAGGAGCTGACTTAGAGAGATTGAAAGATAGAAAAAGAAAGACAATTCAGGTTAAAGGTTGAGTAAAGGTGGTAACTTTAATAAGTGAAAGTAGCTAAAACTAAGTATTTTCAAGAAAAAAATATTTTGCCTACATTCATACTGAGAGCTGTACCCTTAAAATTTATTATTTTAACTGTGAGAAATATGGAGTGAAATTCAGGAGATAAATTTTGTTGAAGAAAGAATTCTGCACTCATGGAACACCAAATGCACTTAATGAAGTTCTTAATCCCTAAGGTTGTATGGTGGTGATTGTATTTCTTATTGTAGTACTATTGATTGAATAACAACAGGATATTTCAGATTCTTGAGGATATAAAGTACAATGTTTTTTGAATGATCATTATCTGTTAAATAATGATAATTGTGATGGTTAGAGTATAGGTACTTGAAGGTTCTGTGTGCATTTTTGCACCTCCTATAAGAGAAAAATGTATCTAATATTAAGAGGAAAAAAATCAATGTTTTTCATAAATATGAAAATTGTCTTTGTTCACAGAGGAGATTCTCTGTAAGCATTTTCTGTGTTAAATTACCTATGTTTACAAAGGCTAAGTATACTTCTTTTAAAAAATATTAGCAAACTCAGACAACAATTTAATTCATTTGAAACATATTTAACTTCACCTCCTAAATATAGAGTTATTTTACATCAGTAATTTTTAAAATACTGGACATCAGAATTATTTGGAGAAGTAGGAACCCATGTTCCTATTTTACTTTCCAAACTGGTTCTGGGCACCGTGTGTATGGGGAATAGTCGTGTGTACTGTGACAAGCTACCGCACACTAGTTCAAACTGCTTAGTTTACCAAAAGGGCTTCAATAAACACTGTTGGTTAAAATTCCCCTGATGCACTTATCTTTTCTCTACTAACTAAGCTGCCATTTCAAGTTTAAGTTTTCCACAGACAAAATGATCTCAAGGAAGTTGTTTTGAGCTATAGTTAGACAGTATATAATGATTAATTCATTATATAATGAATATATGATTATATTCTTCTATTTATTTATATACAATTTGAGTTTATTGGAACATTTTAGGAATATATTATGATGACATCTTCATTGGAAATTTGTACCTGTACATGATATACCTTAATTCTTATTTTTCCCATTTCCATGCCTACCATCAAATTCTTCCTTCTCTCTTTGCTTTCTCCTACCTCCACCTAGTTATACTTTCCCTTTGAACATGACCTTGAGGTCTCTAATTTATCATACATTATGGTTGAGTAATATTCTATTTTATTAAAAAGATACGCTTCTAGAGTACATAATAAATAATGTAAAATAGAAAATATTTAAAAGGAAATGAGTGTAGGGGTAAATAGCAAGGGGAAAAATAATTGCGATGGTAATAAAAAATGGAAACAAAACCTGTGCATATAGGGGTCAGCGAGTTGTAGAGTAGGTAGGGAAATGGGAAAAAATGAGAATTAAGTCAGGTCATATCATATACTGGTACAAATTTCCAATACTGAATGTGACCATGATGTTCATATATAATGTACCAATAAAGATTTGAATTAAAAAATACATCCTTTTTGTCTAGTCTTTTCAAGGTGATTTTGGGTAAATTTGATTGTATTATTATGAATACATATATATATGTATATGTATATATATATATATATATATATATATATAAATTTATAGGAACAATTCTTCATGTATTTCAAGTAAACAAATTTATCGTCTTGTAGTCACCACTGCTCACCTCTTACCAAAACTAGTTTCTCAGTGTATTTCTGAGTTACTATTTTTTAATTGGTCTTGAATTTATCATTTGTGCCTCATTAAGTTGATTAATTGACTTTTGTATTTATATAATAAATTTTATTTAAGGATATTTATGTCGGGTTTATACCATTTATTTTCTACAATTCTGCCCAATCTCTGTCTCCTTAAAAAAGTCTTTCTTAAAAAAAAATCTTTAATTACTGGAAAAATGGTTTTATTTCTTAGTACACATTGTATTTACAAGGTTGAAATAGATTTATAGGGTATAAATATATATTTTGGGGAACATAGCCTCATTTTACAAGCTAATAGTCAAATTATTTGTCATCGTTTATTTTGAAGATCTGCCCATATTGTACAAAATATTTTATATTCTACTCTTGTCTCCTGGATAAAACTCCTCTGAATTCCCCACACTGATTATTGAAGAGTTGTTTTTGAAACAAATTCAGACTATGCAATGGAGTATACTGTGAGGTTAATTTGACTCTAGATCTGTGGTGTCATTTTCTTGGCAATTGGAAAGTTTTCCAATGCCAAATTCATAAACATGTTAATTGGTCCAAGTTTTGGAACACAAATATATTGTTAATGAATGTCTGTATTTATTAAAATTCTTTTCTATATCCAAATGTTTATTTCCATTATCCTAAAAAATGGAGAGACAATCTATAGATAAGCACACTGAAAAAATGTGGAAAGTAAATGGCCACTTACTAAATATGTTCATCTGAGAATCAAACTGGTCTTTGTTAGAGGAAATTGGGTGGGAAATAGCCTATTGTAATTCTGGCTCCAGCTCATCATGAGATATATCAGATGGTCTCATGTTTAAATCTTGACTCTTTATGTATGTCTATCTTTACACTAAAAACTTTTGTAGCAGACTTGATGTGTATTTTTTTTAAATTTAGCTCATTGCAGTAATAGAAACAGTCACATGAATAAAAGTTTTAATTACTTGACAATCAATTACAGAATAAAATCATTAGTATAATTGAAGTTTTCCCCAACTAATTATTAAATTTTTAAAAACCCTATGTAATCTGTATTGATATTGAGTTTCTGTACTATTTAGGATTTTGTTATCAAACCGTGGAAGCTCACATTGTTTAGCAGAAGAGAAGAAACTAAAATAGTCTAGTTTCAGTCTGTCTTATATTCACTGGGGGGCTGAGAAGGCGAGGCTGTGTGAACAGAAACTATCAGGAGACAATGTCTGAGGTCACTTCCTCTCCACCCCTCTATATCTCAGTTTCACAGCAGCTCTGGTGAACTTATTGCAGTGATCTGGTTCTCTGAATCTTGAATATAATCTTGAATATTTCAGCCACAACATGTAGTATCTAACTGATATTAAACATCATAAATTTGTAGTGGAACCTAAACTTGTCAATATGATTTTCCAATGTCAAGGATACTTAAAACTGAGCATAAAATAATTATAAACATATCAGTCAGAGTTTAATCAAGAGTAAGAAAACAGGCCAATTACCAGAATAAAGAGAACAAAATACTGTATAAAATTATTCATAATAAAAATGTGACCAATTACTAAAATAAAGGAAAATAGAACACTTCAGGATATAGACATATGTATTATAGGGCTACTATGTAAAAACCTGAGAATACACCAAGGAGCAATCTTGAAAGATTCTCTTTGCTAGCAAAATTGAAATACAGGGCTTGATGCAAATGCTGCATTATGGTCTCCTGGATACTGGGAAAGTTAACTACTTCACTGTGGTGCTGACAGGACAAACCTAAGGAGTAAGACATTGCCCACTGCCCTGCTGGTGTGGTTAACTGGCAGTTGCTGAAACCGTGGAGCATGAAAACAGCAAATGTAGGGAAGCCATGTGTTAGGGGGGCCTGGAATAACTGGATGTGTGTTACGGGGCCGATAACCACTACATCTGCAGCACACATCTGGGGCGGTGTGCCGGCGAGGTGCCAGCCAAACACACAAGGAAGCTGCCCCAGGACGTGTTAGTAAAACTGTCTGAAAGGTGAACATACTGTGTCTTTCACACACCACTAAGCAGGAAGTCGCTTATTCAGAAACTGGAAATACTTTGAAGTGTGAGCACCATGGCAGTGTCTCTTTCCTACGGTGCACATGATTCTAAGATTTAACTCCGTCCATGTCTAGTAAGAAAAATGGATACATGGGATAAATTTCAAGGAGAATAAACCACCCCTTCAAGGCAAAGTGAAGTCTTTAAGTGCTCTTAAAGGATGGCGAGTATCAGGTACAAGAGAAAAGGCTTCTTCTACTGGCAAAGGGATCTCAGGTTGACTTCAGAGTTTCATATGTCTGTGTCATTGAGCCCAAACATACACTTTCATTCCAATCTCCAAGGATCTGTTTTTCTCAATCAGTGCAATATTCACATGGAAAATGAAATGACATGAGAATTTGATAAATATCATTAAGTAATGAAAACACTTATTTTGTTTGATTTTTGAGCAATATCAGGTTTGTGGCTAAACGTATCAGACATTTTTTGAAGACTTCCGTGGAAGCTCTCTGGTTTTCTGATCATGATTTGAACTGAGTGTTAAAGGATCTGAGCTAGTCATTTATTTTGGGATGTTTTGCTGTAGTGTACTCAGCCAACTCCTCTCATATCCCAATCCTTTTAAGTATCATCTTCTCCATAATGGTCAAGTGCTACTGTCACTTAAGTTCCCAAAGCATGCATGTTGGTTGGCACTTCATCAAAATCAAACACAGGTGGTAGTCTGATTAAATGTGGCTCCACTGCATGTTTTGAATGCTTAACAACTTCCTCCCCAATGTTCAGGATAGAAGCAATGCATTCAAACTCATGTATATGACAAATCAATCTCTCTCCTTAAAGGTTTACTTCCCACAGCTACTTCTATTACTACTTCTTTGAATATCATTCAAGATACAAAAAAGTGTCAAAATTATGTGAAAAAAATAACAAGGGAAATTTAAAACAAAGACTTGCTTAGAAACAGAATATAGCTCAAAATATAGAAGTAAAAAATGATAAAAGGAGAATAAACAGTGAATAAAAACTTGGAAGAGGGGCCGGGGATTTAGCTCAATGGTTCCAGGGCCTGTCATACAAGTGCAAGGAACCTGATTCGATCCCCGGTAACCACACACCTATACTGGGTGTGGAGACTCACGCCCAGCAGCAACCAGTACCACAGACCACAGTGCCAGGCGTGGTGGCTCACGCCTGTAATCCCAGCACTAGGGAGAAAGAGGCAGGAGGATTGCTGATGTGATTTAAGTCTGAGCTCAGGGTCAGCCTGAACCACAAAGTGAGACCCTGTCTCAAAAAACTTAAAAAAAAAAAAAAACTTGGAAGAACCATTCCACACTCTAAACTGTAGAAATCTAGGTTTTGTGCAAAAAGTTTGTCAAATCTACAGAAGACATCTGAAGGACTTTGTGGCACAGACCTGCTGAGCATGAAATGTCCACAGACAGTACAGAATGCCATCGTTGAGGCCTCAAAAAGGGAAAACTGGCACGTGATTGTAAAGTAGGATACCTTTGCAGATGTAGCATTGTCTATAAAAATAATATAGCAGACAAAGAGAGTAAATTATTATGTTCATGTGCTAAATATTAAAAACAAAAGAGTTCATATGGCATTGAAGTTTATATTTCTTGTATTTTCATTTGCAATATATGCCCTGCAGTAAAATGAAGTTGCTGGAAAGTGAGCGTTATTCTTCTACACAGTGAGTGAAGGGAGGCTGCCACTGAGACACTGCTGAAAATTGGCAGAGGGGGTAGTAAGGGTCAGTAGATTTTCTTCAAACTGTTGTTAATCAGAATAAAATACATTAGAACTGGAAAATATATCTGTCTACTGTGCTTAGACTTCTGATTCAATTTAATGATATTAATGATAAATATTACACTACCTTTTAAATTAAAAATATCAAATAGAAACAACTCAGATATCACAAAACAGAATATGAATGAGTAGATAGGGGATTGAAAGCAATGAACTGATAATTGACATAGTGTTTACTACAGATAATTTTGATACATCATTTGAACTAGACAAGTAACATATGCAATTTTTAAAGTTGCTTAAGTTGTCAATTATATATTTTGAAATTTGATTTTGAATCAAGTGAACAAATTTTCTTTTCAAGGAATTGTACATATTGCAATATGTATTTATGATATGTCCAAACTTAATATTAAAGAAGTATTTTTATGTGATGACTAAAATAATCAGTAGTAGTGAATGAACAAAAGTCCCAGTACTAAAACATTTGTCCATAGCTGTGTAATTCATTGCTGTAGTTACACATAAGATATATAAATGTGGGGTTGATAAGCTGGAAAAATGAGCTAAACATAGTTTTTCTCTGATTATATGAGTGCTTTTTTTTTTTGCCTCAACTGGTGACATTTTGCAATGATGGAATTGCAGTAAACTGCTATTAGAGGCATTTTTCTGCAGTAGAAAAATAGTAACTGCTAATTTTGGTTGGATATAGAGGCCTGCAATTATGTTCCCTTCTACCAGCAAAACCATTGAAGATAGTCACGTTGTACATTGATTTGTAGTATCTTGTTTTCTTAGGGGTCTGCATGTCAGATCAACTGTGTAGTCTTTCTCCACAGAAAGATATGATTAAAACATATTTGTTATTTTTTTCCATTACAAACTCGAAAGTAAAGCAGTTGAGGATATTATTTTATTGAATTTTAAGAAATAAGGAAATTTGAATTTCATTTCTTAGAATTTAGATACAAAATATACTCTGAATACTCCTCTATATATGTGCTAAAATAAGTTATTTAAACAACCATGGCTGAGAATGACTGTTATCAAAATGACAAGAGTTAGAATTCAGCTGTGAAGTAGTCAGGACCCGGGGCTTTTCTTTGTTGGTAAGTTTTTAATTATGTTTTCAGTTGCATTTGCTCATATTGGTATGTTTAGAATTTGTATGTCTTCTTGCTTCAACTTCAAAAATTCATATATGTCTATTTCTTCTATTTTCCATCTTCCTGGACTATATGTTCTCAAAGTAAGACTTGATTGTCCTCTAGATTTTTGTTGGATTTGTTAAAATTTCAGCCTTTTCATTTAAAATTTGAAAAAATTAAGCCTTTTCTTTCCTATTTTTAAAATAATTTTAGCTAAAAGATTTTCAAATTTATCTTTTCAAAGATCAAGCTTCTTGATATGTTGATGTTTTGTATCATTCTCTTGATCTCCATGACCTTGATTTCTGCTCTGATATTTATAATTTTCTCCTCTCTGTGAGCTTTAAGTTTGTCTTACTCATCTTGTCTTAAGAGTAGGAGATTCATCACCAGGTTATTTATTTCAGCTTGCTCTATTTTCCAAATGTGGACATTCACTGCTATGAATTTTCCTCATAAGAACACTTTCATTATGTCACACAAATTCTGATATCATGTAGTGGCATTATTGTTTGGTTGTAGAAACTGTCTGATTTCTACTTTAATTTTCTCTGCAACCCATTGGTTGTTCAAAAGAGTGTTGCTCTATACCCATATGTTTGCCAAGTTCTTGAAATTTCTTTTGTAGTTCACCTCCAATTTGTTTGTGTTATGATCTGACAATATGCAGGGAGTAATTTCAGTTCCTTTGCATTTACTTATGTATGTTCTATGAGCTAGCATAGGTCTATTTTGGAAAATTGCATGTGTATTGCTGGGAATAATGCAGATTCTGATTTTGTGTGGCAAAACACTGTAGAAATATATTAAGTCCACTTGTTCAAAAGTTTGGTTCAGCACTAGTACTTCATTTTTGATTATTTGTCTAAGTGATCTGTCTATTTGTTATAGCAAGTTTTGAGGTTTTCCTAGTACTCTTCAGTTAGTCCTTATTTGATATTTCAAGGTCATTGTTTTCTTATAGTTGGGTGTACTAGCTTTTAGTGCATATATATTTATGATTGTCATGTCTTTGCTTTACAAGAACTTACTGACCTTCATTTCTGTTAATTAATTTTGGATTGAAATATGGAATGTCCTGCTTCTTCAAAGGTTCCTGTTGCATGGGAAAATGTTTTCCATCCTTCTACTTTCAGTCTACAGATTTCTCTCTAAATTAAATCTGCTTCTCGTATAGAGCATATCACTAGATATTGCTTCTTAATCCATTCTGTTAGCCTATGTTTTTGATTGATAAATTGAAGCTATTAACATTGATGTTTAGAACTGATATGAATTGCATTATGCTTCTAATAATATCTTCCTATTATGAGCTTTTTGTAATTTATTCACCCCCATCCCTTGCATTTAATTTCTTGCCTTGCCTACTGACTGCACTGTGTTGGACCTCAAGGAGTTCTGACTTTCCTTGTCTTTTTTTTTTTTTTTTTTTTGAGACAGGGTCTCACTTTGTAGTTGAGGATGGCCCTGAGCTCAGCCTCAAACTCATATTACAGCAATCCTCCTACCTCTGCCTCCCGAGTGCTGGTCTTACAGGCATGAACCACTATGCCTGGCACTGTGGTAAGTGGGACTGATTACTGCTGGGCGTGAGTCTTCACACCCAGTATTGTATATGGTAACTGGGGAACTGAACCTGGGTCCTTGCCCTTACAAGACAGGCACCAGAACCACTGAGCTAACTTCATGGCCCCCTGTCCTTGTCTTTTTGAGGATATTATTTAGAATTTATTGATGTGTTGGTTGGCTATTCAGGAAGCTTCTCAAGCATTCTTTGTCATGGAAATATCTTATTTTCCCACCAATTTTGAAAGATAGTTTTGCATGATACATCAGTCTAGGTTGGAAAATCTTTTCTTTTAGGGCTTGAAATGCTTTCCTCAAGGCTGTTCTTGACTTGAGAGTTTGTGTTTAAAATTCAACTGAGATTTTAATGAGCTTTCCTTTCTATTAGATTTGTTTCTTTTCCATAACTGTTTCAATATTTTGTTCTGCTGTTGGATTTCTGTAATCTTCACGGTAACATCCCTAGGTATATGTATATGTATGTATGTATGTGTGTGTATGTGTATATATATATATATATATATATATATTTATCTATACCTATCTATCTATCTATCTAGTTGGAGTTTTCCATGCCTCACTTATTTGTATGTCAAATTCTTTGCTCATGCTTGTGAAGTTTTCTGCCATTACATCTGTGATCAGTTTTTTATTGTTCTCTGCACTATCTCCTCCTTCTTTAACTCTGAGTGGTCTTATAATATTCTTCCATCTATTTTCATGCAGCTACTGGATTCATTTCCCCTTGTCTCTTGGATATATTTCTTAAAATCTTTCCTTTCTTGGTCCCTAACTACAGTCCTCTCTTCTATGTCTGAGATTCTGTCCTCATAGTCACTGGTCCTACTGGCTAAACTTTCAGTGGACTTTTTCATCTCCTGAATTTCCTTTTGGATTTTTTTATCAGATTCCATGTGTTTCCAATACAGGTATACCATCAAGATTCTGAGTTTATTTGTTTTTGTCTATCCATTTCACCATGATCATTATCTCTGTTTTAATCTGATAAATTACTTATTTCATTTTGTTTCCATATTCTCTTCTGTGTCATTTTAGGGATTTCAAATAGACAAGTTACGGTTTATTCAATCTCAACCCTTGAATTTCTTTTAGATAACCTAGAAGTCTGGATTTGTGTCTTGTTTGAGCTTCTTGTAATTCATTTTTGTTGTTGTTGTTGTTGTTGTTGTTGTTGTTTGTTTTGGTATGTTTATTTGTGGTTTTTTTTTGTGTGTGTCATTGTTAAAGTCTTTTTCTTTTCATTTGCTATTTAAAAATTGCTTACTGCCAGAATCTTTATTGTTGGAATTTGAAGCTCTTGGGAAATGTCCATTTACATTGTCTTCCTGGTACAGTTGGCTTTCGGGTTTTGAGTCTATAATGGACTTCAAGCAATCTCAGTCTTGATAAACCAGGAACAGTGTCTGGCTAGAATAATCAGGTCACCTTGGCCAAATACAGTTTAGGAAATAACAGATTATGGTACCTATTATTTTGATACTTTTAACTTCATGAACTAGACTTATAGTAAAGCATCCAAATCAAGGACCTACTAGAAATATGTTTACAGATATTAAACCCTTCAATGTAAAGTATTTACCCTCCAAAAAGACTTAGAGGGGGATATTGTGCATAGAAAGATAGATAAAGGGATTTGAAATGGGGCTACAAGGCATACAAAGAGAGAAATAGGACCAATGAGAAAGAAAATTGAAGAAGAGAAGAGAAAGTTAAAAAAAAAAAAATAAAAAAAAAAAAAAACAACAACAACAACAAAACACTTCCACGTGAGATTCTACTTTGACTGGTATACACCCTGGGAAGCAACATACAAAGCCAAATCCATTGATCTCAGTGAACTAAGTAGAGTCCAGTGAGATTCATTCAGATTTCTGGTTTCCAGGCCAGACTCTATGGGATTCTCTGCAGTAGATCTAGCTTGACAAGAGGTCCTGGTCTCTACAACTCACTAGCTGCTGTAATCTGCTCCTTTCTTGTTCTCACAGTGGGTGTCAGCTCACAGTAGGTCCAGCGATATGGGTGACAAATGGTTTTTAAGTGACTACAGTGGCTGAAGTCCACAAGTTTTCTTCACTCTTCTTGTTATCTTCAATTTTCACTGACAATTCTAGGACAGGCTCTCTTTCTGCTGTTCCTTGCTGCTAATAATGGTTTTTAAGGCCAACTTTATGAAATTGTTTTGTATATTTCTTCCTATTTAACATTACCCATCATATCTTTTGACATTCATTTACACCTATGGATTTTCACACTAGAGAAAAGATATGTATTCACACATCTGTTTTCTATTTCTTTCACTTATGAGTATGTCCTCCAGGTACATCCACTTGAATATAAATGACTCAAATTTATCATTCTTTATTCCATTTTATAGAAAAAACACATCTACTTTATCCAGACCATTGTTGCTGAGCATTTGGGCTGGGTTAACATAGGATTTGAGCAGTAGCATGAAAATAATATAGTTTTTTATGTATTCAAATTCAATTATAAATAAATACTCTAGAACTTGTGAGTATACTTTTTCTGTACTTATAAGGATAAGTATTTTATTATTTTATGATTCATTTATTCATTAAGCCATTCAATAATAAAGAATTGTTTGATGCTTCCTATGTTCTAAGGATAACATGTGCAACAATCAAAGAGAAAGAAATAAAATCAAAAAATGTTTGAAATAAAACATGGTAATCACAAGAATACAATAATTCAAATTTTGATGGACCAAACAGAAGTTAAATTGAAATTCTTTACAGAAGCATGAAATAAATCATTAAAAAATTTAATGATATAAAACTTCAAGGAGAAAGAGCAGTAGTGAAAAATGAAGGATGGATTTAATTATCAGATTTACATTAGTGATGTCTGGTTTTGAAAACAAACGCAAATACATTTTTTTCTCACTTTATTCTTTGCATGAAATCCAGATTGCATAAATTTATGCATACACTTACAGAGAGTTTTGTAGATGGATTAAGTGAAAATACTTTACTGCTATAGTTATCAAAGCATATTTTACAGTGGCAAAATTATGTAATTGTTTTGGACACCACATTATGCTGAGGGATTTGTATGCCTCACTTCAGGATTTCTTCATCCCTTGTAGTATGATTGCAGTGTTCATTTGCACAGATGAGAACACTGGGGATTAGCAAAGTACAGAACTTGTCAAAAATACCAGACTGAAGTGGCAGAATTAAAATTCAATCTCATTCTTCTAGACTCCACATGCCTTTTTTTTATATCTCCCAGGTTTCCTGACACTTCGTTGCTGAATTTATTACTGAATATCCACAAGACCTCATCTCCCTTGCTGTCTCCATGAGCTTCTAGTCAGCACTTGACAGCAATTTCTTTCTCTGGAATCTCTGCTCAGGAAATTCTGTGCAATGATTCAGAGATCTAGAATCTAAGCCTGGAAAATGAATGCAGAATGAACTGGGAGTTGCTTCGAGGAGACCACAGAGGAGCGCAAAGTTAGGCTGAGTTGATCCACCCTGAGGTCCTTTGTTGTCTTTTATGTGGTCACAGTCCCAGCTTATCTCTCAAATCTGTTCAGATTTCCTGTCCTCATAGAGTTCCCTATTGATATTGATCTGACACTTATTTTTTGTCTATGTCCTCAGGACAAATAGGACATATAAAAGTGAAGTGCAGTCAGGGGATGGAATTGTTGACAAAGTGGCTTGAGTGAGGAATGCCAAACTGGATTATTAGGAAAACAGTAATTCTCTTGCTTTTTTCTTTTTAAAATATTTTTCTCTTTTTTGGATCTCCTGATTATACCTAGGAATTTTAACTATGAGACTTCCAACACAACATAAAAACATGTTTCTAAGAAAGAAAAAAAATATGTATATGTATATAAATATGTGCATATGTATTTATGCCTGTTTATGTGAATCTGTATGTTTAATTTGTGTTTTATAGCTATATTTTTCCATAAAAGCATTTTGTGTATATTTTCACCATTTAGTTCTTTCTATGCTGAACATATTTGAGGAGTATTCACATATTTGAAAGGCCTATGGCTACTTTTGCCTCCCCAACTAAGTTTAATATTTGCTATCCATTTACTAGGACATGAAGGAGAATTTACAGAAGTTTTCAATCATTTTAAATGTACATTGAATACTGTTTGTATGTGTGGTAGAATGTCAGATATCTATACCAGTGATGCTTTATGAACAAATGTATATTGATGAAAAATAAACTTCTAATTTGATGCTATTAAGAAGAATGAAGGAAGAAATGTACTTTTTTGTCCTCACCTTTTAAATGATGCATTTTGTTTGCCACTTCAATAAGGTTATTTCAGTTAATCTTATTATATTAAATTAAGGAACAACCCCTAAGAGAAAGTGTACAATGTGCTCCTAGCTATGAAGTCAATGGGAAGGAGAGACCAGATTTGTGCCCATACTGTTTATTCTGATCCCAGCATCTGGATACTTTGAATTTCATCATGATTCTTCCTAAAATTTTCTACCATACAATGTATTCTATAGCTATTATTTACAGAATCATACTCCAAAGACAGATTTATGAGCTATTTTGAAATAAGCTGTTTTCTTTTTGAGAAGCCATAAGATGTGTGTACTGAAGGGAAGAAATGAGTATCAGACCTCAAATTATTCATAATAGAGGATATTAATTCTATTATAACTCTATCAACTTAGTTCTTACAGATGTTAAATAACTAGAAATGAATAAATCTTTTTCAATGCTGATTCTTTGACAGAATGAAAAAAAGTAGTAAAATTAGAACAATTGTGAGTTTAAGTGTCTTACCAAACCAAAGTTTCAAAATTTTAAAACTGTTTCTGCCCAAATAAGGGGCAGAATAAAGATTATACAAATAAGTATCATATAAATATCTCTGATATTGTCCTATCCTGTAACAGCCTAAAAAGGAAAATGAAGAACTCTGTAACAAGATAGGAAAATGTGGCAGACAAAGAAAACACCTATTATGTCCCAAAGCAGACTTGCTTACAAAGACAGTGAATAAAAATATCAACTGGTTCAGACATCTTTCATTCATTGAGCCACTTTGAAGGTCAATGCTCTAGCTTACCCAAACTCTTACAGGATTCTCCATTCCATTATTCCTACTATACCATGAAATGTGAATGCCCTGGTAGATAGTAGAAAAAAATTAAATATGAGAAACTGACCTCCTGAAAAATGAGCACCCACTTACTTATCTTTGAAAGGGGGCTTGCACATGGAACACAGCAGTAGTAAAGATAAGAAAAAAGGTTTTAAAACAGTAGACAGCTTATGAAAAGACCTGCGCTACATGGGAGCTGACCAGTATTTGCAACTGGCATTGATTGAGGTACAAGTTTAGAGATGAGGAGAGATACAAAAGATAAAACTGAACTGGCAATGGCAAATTCGATTGTAGAGTATTATCTACCATGTGGAGCTTAGAATAAAAGACAAAGGGAATGAGAACAAACCAAAGAGAGATATCCTGGAGAATGAGTAGATTGGCTTTTTGGCAAATCACCTCAAGATTTGATGATTTTGAAAAACAATATCCATCCTAACTGTAGTTCTCTACATTAGAATCTAGTGGTTTAGCTGAAATCAAATGTTCCAAGGTAGCTGCGGTCATATCCCTGATGGTCCACCTGACATCAGTTGCAGTAATAGGATGAAATAACCATGTATCTTTTACTTTCTAACAAGCTTATTCCAGCTTTTTCATAGGTTCCTAATCTCAGGGTGGCAACAGAAGACAAATCCTAATGCAAAGGCACTTGCTAGTTCTCTGTTTACATTAGATTGATGCTGTCCCATTGGCCCAAGTAATGTTCATAGCTAAGGCTAGAATCATTGTAGGAATGAATTACTTAAGAACACAGACACAGCTAGATATAAATTATAGCCACTGCTTTAAACAAAGTACCAGAGCAAATACCCAGCACTTTATATTATGGAATGTCAGGCATGAATTTAAAATTATATATAACTTACTGAAAATAATAAAAATGTATAATAGTCTTACTCCCTTAAAACTTGTAATCTGCTTATAACCTTACTACTTTTATGAATATGTCCTCATATTACAGAGAAAGCCAACCTCATGTTTCGGGACTCCTTGGTTCCGTGTTGGGATGTGGAATAAGAGGTAACCAGGTCCACATGCTCCTTGTCCTTCCCTTCCTTTTTTGGGATTTGAAAGGGCATCATACTCAAGCCAAGTCAAAATATCTAGGCTTCTCATTTATTTTCAGCCAGCAAAAGGTTCAAGGAACTCATTTTTCTCCAATTCTGTTGCTCAATTTTCTCCAATTCTACCTCCATAAGGAGGTAAACTATCATGGCATACTTTTGTAGTGATGACTTAACATAGACAAGTAAGCTTCCTAAGCTGAGAAAGTGGACTTGAAGTCATTTGGAAAGGGAAAACTGTCTCTAGAAAGTAATCTACAAATTGCACCATAGCTATGAATACTTCCTCTACTTTGGATATGGGTGAAACTATTGACAACAGAACTAAGACTGAGAACCTCTTCTGCAATTTAAAAATGACTCTTTCAGATGAGACTGTAGAAATCAATTTTAATTCTCTTTTTACTGTGTCATACATGACGATAAAGGGCTAAATCAAAATGGAAAATTAGATGACTCTGGCCAGGTTCTTGCTAGTGAATTTTTTGTGAGAAACTATTTTTAAAACCAAGATATCACAGACATAAAATAAACTCTTTACTATCACTCTTTCTTTTACTTATAAATCATTGTGGTCTTCCTTTTCTACACTCCTCTCTACAGAAATACTTCTGATATCAGTGATCTTTTTATCAACCATACCAACATAAACTTCTCCAATATTCCCTCACTAACAATGCTTTTGGTGAGTTATAACCTGGTCTTTTCTGGTCCTTTCAACAGTACACGTGACACAGGCTAATTGGTATAATGACTTCATACTCTTGAGTAACCACATGTGCAGGCAGGGCCAACCTCAGTCCTTTTCCAGAATTTGCATAGGTTTCCCTGTGAGCAAGAATTAAGGCTAGAATTGAGAGCAAAATAAAAGGAAAGCCAGAGAGAGATGGAGAGGGAGAGAGAAGGGGATAGAAGGAGAGAGAGAGAGAATGAATTTGTAGTAAAATGTCTTAACATTCTGGACCCATATAGGAGTTAGAAGAGTTTTCATTGATCTATCACACCAGGATTTTTCATTAAACTAAAAGGATAAATTATTGATGCAGTTATTTGTTTTTAGTGTGTTGAATTAAGTTTGTAACATTCATTACGGAAAGTATCCCAACAAAATTGGCCTGTGAGATGCAGCCTGCTTGAGTACTGATTTTTTAACCGCCTTTTCTAAATTTCCAAGGTACTTCTTGCATGCCTTCTTTTTTTACACTTGCTAACACTACTTTCACTGAATTATTTGTCTGTCCCATAGGAGGATACCTCTCAGGCCACTGTTTCATTCAATAGACTCTTTCTAGGTTAAACTACCACCCTCTTTCAATCTTCAGTTGTATTATCAATGTTTAAGTCATATCTCCAAATATATAAAACATAAAAATTCATTGTGTTGCTTGAGGCAGTAGACCAGGATCAACAGTGTATCATAAATTAACCTCATAGAATGCCTGGAGAGTGTGCACACCTCAGTGTTTGTCCAACTAAATAGCTTACACAAAGTCTCATTGTTTTCTATCTATCACAGTCCTTAAAGGATTGTCACAACATCATGATTTCAGGACCTGCATATGGTTTTCCTCTCTGCAAAACTCTTAGTTTTTATCAATGACATTTAAAAAAATAGGTCACTAATGGAACATTTGAATATATGATAGTTTTATGACAGTTATCTGGAGACAAGGTAAGTGAGAACTGCTTACCTTCCTCTTCCTGAAGTCTACAGAGATAGAGTAAAATCCAGGATTAATGCACAGTGCTTAGAGCCAGAGTACTTTTAGTTTAATAATTAAGTTAATAGACATTATCAGGAAAATTTCACACACAAAAAACTGTAAATACATTTGGAAGAGAGAATGAGTAGAAAATGAGGAATTCTCAGTGGAGAGATATTCAAAGTTTATTAAGAAAGACATGTAAAAATTCAAGACAACATCTATTAGAACATATTCCTGCTTTGAAAAGAGAAATTTAAATATCCTGATACCAACTATTAAGGAGAAAAGTGTGGAGAGTGAGTCTACAAAAGGAAACTGGATTCCATTCAGATCAAGGTTTGCGTACACTACTGACTTATTTAATTTTCATATGCAATAGAAATTTGGCGCTCGGTTCTCTGAATAATATCCTTAGATGACGTCAAGTCAAGTCTAAGTTATATGCAGTTCCATTCGGATATACTTCTTGAATGAATCAATTGTTGTCATCAGTTTTGATGGAAGATATTTAGCTCAATTATGAATTGAATAAATCATCATCAATTTAATAATGAACCAATTTAAAATGTATTACAGAGTGAATATAGGAGAGAGGTTTCAAAAAAACCAATCATCTATACATTTTCTATTTCATTAGAATTTTACTTTTTACAGATATTCCTCACTTTTCTAGAAAATTAATTTTAAACAATGTGATAGCATTTAGATTTATATTTAGAAACCTCACAGGAGGAAAGGTTTTCCTTTATAGCTCTTCTCTGTAACTTTATGATCAATAGTCTCTGTTAAAGTTATCATTCTGTGTAGAAATCATATTAAAGTTTTTTATTCCTTTTCTATCTATTATGCTTTAGCAAAGTAAGAGGGTAATTTAACATGATATTTCAAATAAATACAATCCATAATGTGTAAAAAGTTACATGGAAATTATAAGACATAAACACATTTATAAAGGTAGGTAATATAATCATAATATAAAATGAAAATCCTTGTCTTTAATAAATCAAACATATTTATTTAGGATAATACTACAATGGCTCTTTCACTATACATACAAAACATCAAAACCTTTCTTTTTTTCTTGTAAAAGAGAATTTATTGCAATAATTTATTATAAAATATAAGTCAGAAAAAGATTGTGTGACTTCTGTGGATCTGCTGACATTATATGTTATGTACTAAACTATGTCTCTCAGATTTTTACATATTGAACATATCTTTTGGGGAGCTAGCCCTTGATACTCATCTGGTGATGAACTAGCCCTTAGTGTATTTAGAGATAATACCTTCACAACAGTAATTAACTTAAAACAAGGTCTTTCTGGTGGACCCTAATCCAATCTGACTGACATCCTATAAAATAAATTAGGATGTGCAGAAGAAAATTCCAGATACACTCAATACATCCCATGGGAGGAGGTAGTGAGTGGGTGGTCATCTGCAACACAAAGTAAGGGGCTTTAGGGGAGACCAGACTTGCCTTCACCTGACCTTGATCAAATACCTTTCACAGCATGAGAAAAATCAATCTTTGTGGAAATCAACCACTGTAGGGCATTTTTGTTATGCCCGTTACAGAAAACAAATAGACTGCCTACTTCTCCTGACAAGGACATGATGACGAAATAGAAAGTCATTTAACATATTTTCACTCACTACAAAAAGAGTGAAAAACAAACAACTTTTGAGGCTATGCTTTAAGAAGCAGTTTTATTGATAATGAATCAGCTACAATTGATCCGTATTAATACTGGTGCTGTTCCCTCCTTTTATTTAGTATATTAGTACAAACCTGTTCTCATCTGTAGCTGAACTATTCAGTATATTACAATAAAATCAGGGACGAAATCAGCAACTTTACTTACTATATCCATAAAGGGCTTACTTTAGCAATAAAAGGGAACTAGATATTTTAATACTAAAAATTATGCTCAAATATTACAAAATAAATAGACTATATAAGACGTAAAATTGTAAAAAAAAAATGCTTTGTTAAACACCACTGTAAAAATGGCTTGGAACTTGATTATTATAATTAAAATGATAAGCACCAGGTTAAGAAATGTTGAAGTACCTTCTGTTTTATAAACAGCTATGAAATTTAAAAGCTGAAAAATTCCTTAATCTTTGCAACCTGTAGTATTATTGCAAAGAGAAAAATACATTACTCTGGTTATTGTTACTGAATAGATTTTTCTAGTAGTACAATTGAACTCAACACTTATGTAATTGTTATTCAGATAAAAAATAAACATATTGTTATCTATTAAGACACCAGAAGCCTAAAGCCATTTGTTATCCTTTTTACTTTTTCATTCCCCTTTGAATAAGAAAAATTGATTTTTTATTATATTCTTAGTATAAAGTAACAGCATTTTATGGCCATTATTATATAATATAAGAAGTTATCTATTCTATACAAAATTTAATTCTACGTGTTGCAGATAGTTTTTAAGCAACATCAGCTACTGTGGCACCACATATTATATCTTGGAGTCGTTGAACACATACCAGCTGACAAGCTAACAGAAAATTGAAAGACAATTTTCAGTACTAGGCTCCAGCTAAATGCCAATTTAGAAACTAAATATAACTCCTGGATTCTGTTTGGTCTTTTAAAATTGCATTCCAAAATTTAATGGTAGAATAAAATTTTCTCTAACTTCTACATTCTCAAGCCTTGAGGCTTAGGCAGAGTATTTTCCAAAAGAATAGGCATTGCATTTTAAATTTAAAAATATATTTCTAGAGCTAAACATACCTTCTTATGAAAGAAAAAATCTAAAATTTCCCCAAATCAAAGTAACTGGGAACAGATTAGATCACAAAACTTTAGCTTCTTCCACTAAGGAAAGAACAGCCACTGCTTGCTGCAGCATTTCAGGTGGATCACTCCACAAACATTTACGGACAGTCAAGGCACAGTCGCTGAACTCGTAATTCTTATACATTATAAGGAGGCAAGGTGGGGGGGGACAATGACAACACAGTGTGGCAAAAAATAAGCAAGGGTGGCGTGGAAAGTTATAAATAAAAAGATTTATCAGGATAGCGCATCACTACTGTTGGTGTTGGTTCCTAGACTCTCCTAAGAGAACCAAGAATGGGACATGGGATGCAATAGTAAGGAAAGAGCAACTTAATTTAATCAGAAAACAGTGTGGATGTGTAAATATTGTATCTTTTCTCTGGTATGAGAAAATGAAGTTGTAAATGAGTTGTAGTATGTGTAGTTGTTATCGCAAAATAGAAAATATTTAAAAGGGAAGAGAGTGTAGGGGTAAATACCGAGGGGAAAATGAATGTGGTAAAAATAAATTAAAAAAAAAAAAAAGAAAGGAAACAAAGATTATGTATTTAGGGGATGAGGGTTGCAGGCTGGGGGGAAAAGGGAAAAAATGAGAATCAAGTCATGTCATATTCAACCCTCACTGTTGAATGAGATGATGATGTGTATTCAAATGTACCAATAAAGATTAAATTTAAAAGAAAACAATGTGGAACAAGCCATCTCAAAAAGGGAGAAAGGAAAATGGCGGCAGCCCAGAGGGTCTCAGGTTTAGGGATTTCAAATGTTACACTGGATTCAAGGCGCCTCCTCCTGACTCGTCCAGAAGGTGATTGACAATGTGGTTGACCCACTGAGTCCTATCAGCTGTCAGTTGAGCGTATCCTTTCCCCATAATTTATTCTGTTATAATTGCGTGTATGAGATGCAGTCTATATGCGTGAACTTTTTATGAGTAAGTTCATACCATGAAGGGAGCGTCACCCTGACAACCTCATCTAAATTTAATTACCTCCCAAATGCTCCATTTCAAAACACGGACACATTAGCCCTCAGGGGATGAACATAGGACATTGAAAGGTAACACACAAGCACTCACTGCCTATCTCCAAGTGAGAATTAAAGTTTCAAGTGGGAGGGTGGGGAGGTGTAATGAGTTCGAAGACTGTTAAGTAGAATTTAAATAGCCTGATATCCTAATCAAGTAAGTGAGAAGGAAAAAATGAGGGATTACTCACAAATATCTGCAGGTGTTATTAATAAGAAACACTGGAAGAAGCAATAAATTATCAATTCACTTTGAAAATCTGGTTTTAGTAGCTGCTAAAGAGAAATATATACACTGGATTAAAAATTAGAATAACAATCGAATTCTTCCAGATTTTTGAATGAACATTCATATTGGTAAAAGAATGTGCTAGAAGTCCCATTTAATATATTGTTAAAAGACTTTCAAAAATGTGTTGAGATTTTCAGCTGATTATTTTCATGGTGATGTTTTCTCCCATGTTTTAATTTTAATACATTGTTAATATACACTTATTTTCCTCTACATACCTGTGTTTTCCTGCAGATTTTGTACTTGTGGAAGCCTTATACATATATTTTTTCATTTGCCAAAGCTTAGCAGCAAAAATTTTTGATATATGTACTTCTAATGAAAATATTTGATAAATGGAAACAATCACACAGCAACTTAAAAAGAGAGATAAATTAAAATTTTATTGTCACTCTTCAAAATTTTCTCACCCATCTTCATAACAAAGAATTATTTCATGACTGTGTTTCTTCTTAGGCTTCCCCCTGTCATAAAATGTCTGAATTTATTCTTTCTCTTTTAATTACTTTTTCTCTTTCTATTTTCTTACTGTAATAAGAATCTAAAATAATCCTTCACAGTGGCAAAAGTAGGACAAAAAGAGATTTCATTTTCCAACATTTATGAAACAAGTTTACTCCCGATTCCATCTCATCCTGGCCTGTGAAGCACTGAGATAAGAGCATAAACTGATTACGCTCTTCCTAAACAAAAAATTTCAAAGTATAGCTTTTCATTGCAATGTCAAAAATTAAGAAAACACTGTTTGTTCCTAACTTTACATAATTCATAAGAGGATCTTTTGTTTCCTACTGTGCAGCTCAAGTCCGCGTGAGTGAGAAAGTGAAGTGAGCAAGTAGACTGGAGTTTTTCCCTGACATATTTAATGACAGAAGAAATGATTCATTGAAACTTGGAACAAGAAGCTCTTCAAAAAAGAGACACTCAACCCCAGTAATGAGGTTTCTATACCTTGTACAAATAAATGGTTACCTTGAAACTCACCAGTCTTTAGTTTCAAGTGCTATAGAGATATAGCTGTGTATAAAGCGTCTGTCTAGGATTTCAGAGGAAATGAGCTTTTAAACAGAAAAGTACAGTAAAAGGAAAACAGTAATGAAATACTGGTTGTTTTTATGAATGAAACTTTTTGAAGGTGTTCTAATTAAGGTCTAAATAATCAAAATTATACTGAACTTCTTTTAACAGCAGTTATAATCCCTACACAAACACAGGTTTGTTGTGATAGGCTGAGAAGATATCAGCCAAGATTAAACAACTAACACACCTGCCATCGCCAACTGGAAGACTTAAGCATAAGATTCTAGGTAAAGCAACAAAGACAATGTAAGAGCTCACGGTCTTTGCAGTTTACTGCTTTGTTTTGTTATTTTGAGGCAATCTGCTGAGGGAAAAATAAAAGTGTAGGTGGAGTTGAGGGCTTTAAGGAAGTGCCAGTGATAAAATAACAGCTGTCATGGAGCAAATACCAACTGCGGACATGTGATAGTTTTGCCAGTAGGCACTGAGGATACGAATAACACGGAATTCCATAATTATTTTTTGTAAATATCACCAATTCTGTTGTATGTTTTTCCTCCGTCATAAATGAGAATATTAAACTGTAGAAGGTAAAAGGAAAAATGGATGAAGTAATAGAGATGTAGAGACATGCTGATGATAGGAAATAATTTTGGAGAACTAATTTACTAACACGTATAATATCCCTAGGGAATAGTCTAAGAACCTCTAAGTGTGAAGGTATTTTTAATACTTCTAGAATCTCTTATTAATACCCTATAAATGTTAAAGGTAAAGAGTTTCAGCTAATAATGACATGAATTTGATGTATTTGTGCTAGTTCCCATAATACTAAGTGCCACATTAAAGATAAAATCCTAGTAATACAGATATCTTTATCAAATAATTTTGGGCATTCATGAGAATGGTAACTGGTAACTGGTAAATCTGAAAAAGATGATGAATTTTTAACTTGAATTCTAATCATATCATCACTCTAGATTTTTAATAAGAAATACTATTTTATGATTATCTATAACATCTAATCCTCAGAACATTCTTAAGAACTGCACATATCATCATCATCATCATCATCATAATTTTACAAATGAGGAGACTGAGATACAGAGAAATTAGAGAATGATGTTTAAAATTATAGCACAAAGGGTACTCTGGTCTGAAAAATCTGCTCAGAGCCATGTTTAATATTGTCAGTCTTTATTTTTGTCCCTGACATGAGTTTGTTTCTGAAGTGTTTCTATTTATAACCTACTGTTTAAAATATTCATTTTTTAATTATTTTAAAAATTTTCTTTTGTTAATATATATTTGCAGTGTGGAATGATTAAATTTACTATGGGAATTCAGTGTATATGCATCACATATTTTAATTCTTTTTTTTCATCTCTTTCTCCTCCTTTTCCTTACACTTTCCAATTTTACACTTCTTGCTCTCTTTCCTTTGTGCAAAATATTCGGTAAAATTGGAAAAGTAGTTCTTGTTTCATCTGATTTTCTATTGTAGTAAAAAAAAAACCTGTAGCAGAAGCTTAAAATAATAGCAGAAATTTATTTTGTTTATGATTTTTCCTAGAATCACGTTGGAGATTTCCAACCATCATTCGGATGGTTGTAGTCAAATGGTAATTGATCCTGAACGTTATCTCAACATCTTCTTCAACTCTTCATATGGCATTTGTCTAAAGTGGAAAAATTCAAAGCATATAAGATCAAAAGATTGTGAGTATATAACAGCTACTAAGACTGAACATCTATGTGGTGTTGTGTGTATTCTGTACACATTTTCCAGGTAGCTTCTCTAGTATAATCACTTCACTGTAAACAAGTTGCTTGTACTGTAGCTTAGAACTGAAAAACCTAAGACAGCAAGCACTGTCTTGAATCATGCAGGCTAGATTAGAAAATTATGCAGTGATATTCTATTGCCTTTATCCTAGGCAGATTTCTAAGACTCATTGTGTCAAAAAAAAAAAAAAAAAAGAAAAGAAAAAAGAAAAAGAAAGAAAGATGGATATTAGACTCAACAATTTTAGAAGCATGGTAAACTAAACAATGCTCACATACACATTCATGTGCACACATATATGCCACTCCTTAACTCCAGAGGCTTGTGCATTACCTTGAAGGGCAAAGGAAATATAACTGAAGATACTGAGATGGAGTGATCATCTCACATAATCCAAATGTGCTTATAGTTATCACAATGGGCTCCAAAAGAGAGATTAGAACAGTTGGAAAAGTCAGGTTAATGAAAAAAGCAGATGTCAGAATACCAAAACCTGGAAGCCCAAAGGCAAAAGCATAGACCCTCCACCACAGCCTCTATAAGACTGGAGTTTAACCTTTATTTTCATTATATTTTTGACTTGTATTTTCTAGAACTATAAAATAGTATATTTGGATTGCTTAAAGTCATAAATTTTATTTTTAAAAAGTACAACCACAATAAAAATTATATTGCTAAAAACTGTGGAAAACTATAAGCTAGTCATATTCATCATTTCATTTGACTTATTGAGAAATTTCAATGAGCTTATTAAAAATCCTGTTATGTAGCTACCATGTGCTACAACTGAGTTAGATGCTGAAGATATAAACATGAATTAAACATGATATTTTTCCCACATAAACTCACAGATAATACTCATGCAGGGACCCTTTGCAACTCTAAAGGGCAATATAACTATAATATATATGAGTCACTTCTGAAATTTAATATGAAACCAAACTGGTTATTACTTAATTTGCTAAATCATAAATCAGAATCAATATTTTAACAGATTGGAATTATGCATGCATCATGAGTAAAATTCAAACAAATACAGAAGATAATTTTAAAATTAAATGTCAATAGAATTAGCAATAGACATTTACCAAATCACAAAGTAAAAAAAACTTGTTAAAATAAGTATGCTGTGCACAGTCTCGGCCTGAAAGTTGTGTCAATGAGTCTCTAGTACACAAAAGGTGCCCCAAGGGATAAAAGTCCACGACTGTTCTTTTCTTCACTGAATTTTTAACTAAGGCAGCTAACAAGATGCCCAACCATGATTTGGACATATGTCTGGTGTAAAATAGATAGATATTGTTAATTTATTTTATACAGGTCACTGAACTGATTCCATTAGGTGACAATTTAGGGTCAGTACTGATAGAAACACGAATACAAACTTAAGGCAGAAAAAGAAAGAAAGAAAAACTTCTTAATCTGTCTCACCAGGCAGAGCAATAAGAAACAGTCAGTGGAGATACCTAATTTTGTTATAATATTTATGCCTTATAACACCTTTGTACACTTGAGAATTGCAAAGAAAACTCTGTGACTTGATTCATAAACAAGCCACTAGAATAAATGTATTATGAAATAAACATTTTAGATCACTACATTTAATTCTGGAAGGAATTTGACTGTCCAAATAACTCACTAAATGCTAAGAAATACATATTATGAAGAAAGCTTAATGAGCAATAGTGGCTATGTTGGTTACTGGAGGAGTGAGATTTCCACAGGCACAGCTGTTGGCAGCTGGCCATCATCTCAGGCAGGCAACTGGCAGGGGAGGAGTGGGCTCTGCCAGCTGGCACTAAAAAATTAGAATTAAAATTAAAGGGAAAAACCCTGAGGCACACACGCATAACAATCATGCTTTCGATTGTTGGTGTTCTTCTTAATTCTTCTGTCTTGATGGCAGCCCGGCACTCAGCCTCCCCTTCCCAGGTCCATCATTGTGGGCTACTATTACCTGCTGTTGGTTCCCTGTTGGAACTTGCTGTTTTCATTTATCCCAAACACATTTTGTAAGTCACAGTATGTGCCAAGTATTGGGCAAAGAAGGAAGATATAAATATTAGATCAACTAGAAAGGGGCTAATTAATAAGTTACAGTGTAAAATGTACATAAATCAAAAAAGAAAGTGAATTGACCATCTTGATTATAAAACACAAAAGAGATCCCAGAGCAGATGAAAAATGAAATGATGAGGTAGGAAGAAGAGAATAATTAAAGTTCTTTCAACTGAACCAAAGGAATCAACATGAGGAAATGAATGGAGGTACAAAATAGAAACTGAACTTTTAATTGTTGATATGTTCCTAGACTATAGTCAGGAATGATACAACAAAGACTAAAAATTATAGAAGTCTCAAAATATGATCTCTCTGTATATCTATCTATCTATCTATCTATCTATCATCTATCTATCTATCTATCTATCTATCTATCTGTATTTTAAAGGCTGTGGTTAATAAGGCATCTCTATGATTCTTTTTTTTGGGGGGGGACAGGGTCAAACTTTGTTCAGGCTGTCCCTGAGCTCAGCCTTGAACTCACAAAAATCCTCCTGCCTCTGGCCTCCAAGTGATGGGGTTACAGGTATGAGCCACCATGCCCAGCACTGTGGTATGTGATTCTTATTGCTGGTGGGCATGAGTCTCCATACTCTCCATTGCTGTATGTGGTAACCAGGGATCAAACCAGGGTCCTTGCACTTGCAAGGCATGCATGGGAACAACTGAGCTAAATCCCTGGCCTAGCTCTATGATTCTTAATGATTAGCTTCTGACTTCAGGATCTAGCTCTTGCCATCATTTCTTCATGTTGAGGCTAATTTTATTTTAAAGGGATTATGAGGAAATTGTTTTCATCATCTTTACTCCACAGAGAGCTGTAAATAAGTTTGAGAAATAAAGTAATTTACTGAGTAGCTCTCTAACAACTCAAAACATAGAAATTACAATAAAAATAAATGGGATAATAATATTGGTAGAAAACAAGTATAATCCAGGAGTAAGCAGTAAATTTACAAAAAATATTCCTACTAGTTAGTGCAAAGTTAGTTAGCTCACAAGAAAGTTCTGATAATGCCTCAGTAGTTTTGTAACTTCCTTTGTAAATTCTTCATTCAAGATTTACATTCCTTGGGATATTACCATAACTAGCATTTGAATCATGTAAAGAATAAGGTATGAAAAAGATAGTAGATAGTAAAAAATATTTAGCAAGTATTATAGTGATAGATAACAGGCCTGGGTCTATAAAAAAGGAAGAATTTTAAAATGACAAAAGTATTTTCACAAAAATAGAAGCAATGAACCCACATTATCAGAGCCTGTAGTGCAGGAGGTTGTTCACCTGACCGACACATGATACTCACAGTAAAATAGACCAAATAGTCATCAAACTTACATTCTGTCAACTCAAGAAACTGCAGCTAAAAATAAATTTTGCCCAACCTGCATGTTATTCCCTCTCTCTATCTAGCCATCCAGTTTTGATCTATGTGAGCCCCAAGGGAATACGTTAACACTCATAGAGTCACGGTATATTCCACATAGTCACATTTCATGCATAATGAAGATGGCAGTGAACTACACAGGATTTTATCAACTTGAACAAGAATATAAATGCTCTCTAAGGGAAATTTGTATTGTTTCTTTAAAAGAGTGTAAAAAAGCAGAAGTTTTGGATCCTTTCAGATATCTTTAGGGAAAATTATGTTACTTGACACCACTTTAAATAATAGTAATTTTCCCTTTAAAGGGTTTTATAACTTCCACTTCATATATATTTTCTTTACTACATATATGTGTGTGTGTGTGTGTGTGTGTGTGTGTGTGTGCGTAATCAATGACATTTACAAGTCAAATGAAAACACAGAAAAAAATTGGCATAGATATTTTCTGTTTTGAAATTTGATTTCCTGATATGTGCAAAGCACTGTGGTAAATACTAGTGTATAAAATCACCAAAGTCATGTACTTTAATGAGGACAATTTTTGTCTGTGGATAAAATAGTCTTCAAAAATCAATCAGAAGATAGTTTTTCGGGATACACCAATCAATTTTAGAGGTTGTTGGTTTTTTGTTGTTGTTTTCTTTTTTGTTTGTCTGTTTTTTTAGGACTTGAACTATTTACTCCTTATAGAATAGTCCTAAAAGAAGTCTGGGCCCAGTGCTGTACAGTTGTCATGGGGAGTTGCCAGACCTTTGCAAATACCCCAGCCAAATTGTAGACCCTACTCACTGTGCAATAAACAGAGGTAGGTTGAGGGATTCCTCCTTACATGATGATAGTGAGGGACGTCTGGGCCCCAAGCTATGAGGAGTTTGGGGTAAATTCATTAGGTCCCTGTGAATGCCGCAGCAAAACTTCTGGGCCTACCCCTGGGCCACAAACTGAAGTGTAGTTGCCAGGCCACCTACTTACCCAATGATTCTGTGAGATATCTAGCTCCAAAGCTGTGTGAAGGTCACCAGTGCCAAAACCAGGTACAGTTGTCAGGATTCCTCCTTAAGCAATAGTCTCATAAAAAGTTTTGAGGTTCAATTTCTAAGGTGAAGATAAAGATTAGGTTTAGCATTATGGTAACAAATTGAAGTAATGTGTATGTATCTGCATATTACTTCTCATTAGTTGGATTTACATTTTAGTGTTAGGGTTGACACTGGGATTATTGTTGCTTGTTAGGGTTAGGAATAGAGACAATGTGTGTATATCTGAGTACTTGGGGTTTACTTTCTAAGGTTAAATTTGTATTAGGTTTACAGGTTTAATATTTGTATTAGAGATAAGGATTGAGTTGGTGTAAATATAATTCATTATTCTGGTTTGAATTCTAGGGTTTGCACTCTAGATTTAGGGATAGATTTAGAATTAAGATAAGGGATAGTTTTAGTTTGGATATAACTCAGTGTTTAGGTTTGTTCTTGAGTTACTTTTAGTGTTAGGTTTAGTACTAGACTCAAGAATAGAGCTGTTGTGGGTAAAACTGATGATTGTCACTTATATTCCAATGATAAATTTAGGGTTAGTGTATTATTAGGTTTAGGGATAATCATGATCTGGTTGTTTGCGTCTATTTGCCAATCAGGGTTAAGCTTGAGTTGTGGTTAAGATTATAGGTGGGATAGAGTTGGTATTTATGTGTCTGAGTGTTGGATTTCACTTTCAAAAGTTAAAAATAGAGTCAGGATCATAATTAGAGTCGGTGTGGATATATCTCATTATTTGGATATACAATATAGGCTCTGATTTGATCACAGGGTCAAAATTATTAATAGGGTTAGAAAGAGTTATTGTGTTTATATCTGAGTAATGGGGCTCATTTTCTAAGTTAAGAGTTAGACCTGAGGTTTATATTTAGACATTGATGTGTGTGTGTGTGTGTGTGTGTGTGTGTGTGTGTGTGTGTGCTTATAACTCCTTACTGTAATTCAATTTTCATGTTAGAGTGAAGATTACTATTTAGTGTTAGGATACAGTTGGTCTCTATATATCTGAACATTGAAGTCCACATTTAATGTTAGGGTTAGGGTTGGAGTTAGTACTAAGATAAAGGAATTAGCTGATTTGGATCTAGCTGAATAATGAGGTTTGCATTCTAGAATTGCACTGTAATTTTAGGGTTAGGGTTAATATTAGACTTAAGTGTAGGTTAATGTGCCTATATGTGATGATTGAGGTTTGTCTCCCAATGGCAAGTTTAGAGTTAAGGTTAATATTAGGTTCAATTATACTTTTGGTCTGCATGTATCTGTATTTTGAAACTCAGTTTCTAAAGCTAGGATTAATGATTATGGCTGACTAGGGTTAGGAACAGTGTGGGTGTGTATATATCTGAGTATTGGCATTTACTTTTAATGGTGAGAATTTCAGTTAGGGTTAGGATTAGAGTTAGCATTACAGTGTATGTATATGTGATTATATGGATGCGTATTCTAGGGTTAGACTTGAGGTTATGGTTAGTTTCATGATTGTGATGAGAAAGAGAGTTGGTATCTATATTTCTGTGTACTGGGATTCAAATTGTAAAGTTTTACTTAGGATTAGGTTTTGTGTTAGAGTAGGGATAGAGTCACTATGTTTATAACTAGATTCCAGGCTTAGGGTTAAGATTATTGTTATTGTTCAAGATACATTTGAACTCTACCTATTTGATCATTGAGGTCTACATTCTAATATCAAGGTTAGGATTAAATTTTAATTAAGATAAGTAATAGAGCTTGTTTGTCTATAACTGAGTATTGTGGTTTGCATTCTAGTTTTAGTGTAAGAGTTAGGGCTAGTATTAGTGTCAAAAATAGATTATGGTGTGGAAAAAACTGATGATGGGAGTTGGTCTTTCAATGTTACGATTAGCATTGGTATTAGTATTATGTAAAGGAATGCATTTTTCTGTCTGTTTCTGTATTTTGATTCAATTTCTAAAATTTGGGTTAGATTTAGGATTCAGATAAAGGATAGAGTTGGTGTGTGTATATCTGAATGATCTAGTTCATATTCAAAGCTTATTATTAAGTTTAGGGTTAGCATTAGAGTCGGTGTGGATCTATATCATTATTTGGATTATAATTCTAGGGTTAGAACTGAGGTTAGAGTTAGGGTTACTAATATCTTAGCTTTCAATTAAAGTTAAAAAAAACTCAGTAAAATTTTATCATAAATATAAGAAATTTTGATAATGAATAAGTAAAAAGGAACATGGATTCCTTTTTCCAAGGGTAAATTTATTCATTTTACATGGATAGTGGATTATTAGAAAGGAACATGGATGGTGTTACTTAGTGAAATGTAATTTTTGGATTCATCTGTGCTAAAACCTATATTCAAATCCAAATTATGCATTTAGTTAACTCAATGCATCCTCAGCTTATTCATCCAAATATTAGTACGAGGTTTACTTACTATAAAATTGGAAGAAAATTCCAATTCCCTTCATTCAAAGGAAACACTATCTGGCTGGAGGCATGGGAAAACAAAGAAGAAGATTTTTTTTTTAAATGATGGTTAAAAAGGAAAAAAAAATGAAATTATATCTATGTATATGGGTTTGGGATGTCGAAGGGAGGGTGGATGAAAAGGAAAATAACAAGCTGTATTGAGTACAAGTATAAAATTTTCATGAGGAATATGATCATAATGAATTCCTGAAATGAACCAATAACTCAATTTATTAAAAAATCAATCAAATTAAGAAAATGTTTTAAGAAACAGTCTGCACAAATTTAAGGGTCAAATTTGAAAATGGGGCTTAAAATCAAGGTAATGCATAGTTCTACATTCAAGGACGCACTGGGTGCCTTAGCCATAAGTGTGGACTTTAAGTAGTGCTCCTAAGTGTAAGTCAGATACATAAAAGAAGTCTGGGTGGAAGTTTGTTTTACTTTCCAGTAGTGCTTTGTTTCCCTCTTATATGCATAAACTAAGTGACAAATTTATTCTATTATTTGTAGATTAAATGACCAGGAACAGCAATTTACATGAATCATTTCCCTTTCCCTGCTGAGAATCACAGGTAGTAGTCCCTAACTATGCAGATACATGGTATAGAAAGTACAGAATCTCACATTTTATGGGAGTCAGGTATCAGAAAGTCAAAGAAAAATATGACCAACTTTTAATATCATCATTATACTTATGAGTAATTTTAAATTATAAATGTATGAAATATCCCTGGACAATTATTACTGTAATTATCCACATATTATTTTTAAACTATTTTAGAACAAACTGATTATATATCCACAACAACCTATAATGTAAGCAGAAATATTCAAGATATTTCTCAAATGTTTCAATCTAACATACACCAGTCAGAATGACTGCCCACAATATTGAAATCAATATAACCATGAAAACAAGCCAGAGACATTTCCCAGAAAATTGCCCTGGATCCAGGTTCAACATTCATTTCATATATGATTCATAGATGAAAAAAATACCTAATTTCCTTCTCTCTCTCTCTCTCTCTTTCTCTCTTAGACAAGGTATTGCTTTGTAGTTTAGACTGTCGTTGAACTCACTGTGTAGTCCAGGATAGCCTTGAACTCATATCTATCCACTTACCTCTGCCTCCCAAGTGCTGGGATTACAGATGTGAATCATCACACCTACCATTGTGGTATGTGGTACCTTCCTGGGATTGAACTAGGGACTTGACTCTTGCCAGGCAGACACCGGAACCACTGACCTAAATCCCCAGCAAAAAAATATGCAATTTTAAGACAGCTTATGTGATGTCTTCATACCTAGCTGGACCAACTGACTGTGAAACAATTCAATTTTCAAACTTCATCTCTGACTACTTTTTTCACAAATTTTGTTGGTTCGTTTGAGTGTTTGTTTTGTTTTTGCACTATCAGAGATTGATCCTAGGACCTTGCACTTGGCAGGCAGGTCTCGATATTCATCTCTACTTTTGAATAAATAATATAGTTAAACATTGTTAAATAGTCTATAATACAGAAGACCCATTTATGGCCTGGAAGCCCAGCACCCTAAAATCATGAAGTTAGCAGGAATTACACAAATTTCTGCCATTACTTTAATAATAACAATTGTAAATCTTTCACTCATCCACAAATTATAATAAATTTATTCTCACTCAACTTTAAATGGATGAAAGTATGTATAAGTGTGCAATATGTTTAGTAATATATTTTGGCAATAATACCTAGAAGGTTCATATTAATAAATTAATTTATTTTAAGTGTTCATTGTTTAGAAATTTTCAGCAAGCTACAAGTTTCTGCTATTTTTCTGTTTATTGTAACACATTTGTTTCTCACCTCCAACTAACATTTGTTAGACAATGTTTTCTTTGGGCCTTAATTAATTCTTCAATAGCTTTCTCCAGGAGGTTCATGAAACCTATAACTACCTGCTTCCTCTAAATGTTCTCAATCTGTTCGCTTTGATGTAGCTGAATTGCCATAACTTGAACACATATATGCTATAACTTTTGTACAAAGTTTTTCTGGTACAAAATGTACTTGAAAATCATACAAAAGGTGGGTGGAATTACATACTTAGAACAGATAATTAAATCTTCGACTGTTTAAATCATTTTTCCTGGGTTATATACTCATAAATGGTATGGAAGCATTTGGATTTTGAGGTCTCAGACAATAAAATTTAAATCAGTTGCTCATTAGGAAGTTGTCACAAGAACAAAAGTGATTAGGAAAAAATTGGTAAGATACTGTTGGTTTTACTATAAACATGGTGATATCACAGACATTTATTATGCAGAAGTCTAAGATGTAGATCTATTACCAGGAGCAGGAAAATTTGTCCAAGAAAATCTTTACTAGAAAAGAGAAAGTTGCAAGAGAGACTTTCTTCAAGATTTGTGCAGCAGGAGCTGAGAGGTTGCAATAAAATTTACGATTGCGAATGTAAAATTCAACACCTGAAACAGAAGAAGGAGGTATTTTTAAGGTCCAAAAGTGGGCTTGTGGAGAAGCACTGGAGATCAGTGGATGGACACTTCCTGTAGGTAATTACATTGTGTGGATTTGCTAGTTGTTCCCTTTAAGTGAGGTCCTACCCTTCCACAAAGTCTGAAGAAAACAGCCATTCTTTTCTCCATTACATTTAACAAAATGGCTACCAGGTCATTGAGAAAGACATTCTGGGGTCATAAAACTGTGTAGAGGCTGGAAAAAGGTTTATATCTTAAAGAACCAAAAAAAGCGATGGAAAGGTTTCAAAAATAAATTCTCTAAGAAAAGTGAGATTAGGACAGCATCCTAAAGATGCTTCCTCAAATGTAACCAATCTTAGAGGAATTTTAAAACTATCTTATTACCGTCATGCACATGAAAAAAAGCAAACTTTCATAGGTTTTTCTTTGTCCTTGTGTAAATTTGGCAACTGCTCTATTGTACATATGGACACATATGTTTTTGTGGTTTTATTTTGTTTGTTTTGCTTTTGTGTTACTGGCAATTTAATCCACAGACTTCACAGTGAGATACTTTTCAGGCCCCTTTTTATTACTTTAAATTTTGCAGTAGGATTTTTTTTTTAATCTTCCTAAATTGCATGAAGCTGGACTTGAACTTTCAGTCCTCTTGACTCTGCCTTGCAGATGACTGGACTGCAAACTTGCCCGGCCCACGCACTCAGCTTTCATAGTTTTAATATTAATCCTTCATCCATGAATTCAGTGAACTTAGGCCTAATATTCACTCTGATCACGGACTCTGAGTAACCAAAAGAAAAACTGTTGGAGTCAGCTTTTGTACCTCTCCCATTCCATGGGATTGTGGCTTCAAATACAATACTTTTATGAAATTTATTTTAACTTCCAGTGAATGTATGCATGGATATTTTTTAATTTTAAGGCACACATTATTTTACTAGAAATTATTTTGTATTTCATTTTTTCTTTTGCATTCTATAGGTACAACTCTTTCAAACTGTCAATAGTGCTTAAATCATTTTAAAGTTTGGCTTACCTATGGTAAGTTCAAGGATTCTTGACATTCCCCTTTTTGCCTCCTTTGTGATTGTTGATCTTCATCACTTTTCACCTCATAAGAACAAAATATAGAAACCCACAATTGAAAAAAAGAAACATGTATTTTGGCTCTCATTTAAAGACAAGGGTCATCTGTTTCTAAAGAAGAAACCATCATGTCCAGGAGAATACGAAAGACAAACCTGCTCCCTTCTAGACAGAAATTCAGTAGAGAGAAAAAGGGGGGTCTACGATGGTGATACTTCAGGCAGAAGTCAGTCATTCTCAAAAGGGCTGGTCATAAATTCATAAGGCTTTTCGGGTACACATGAGATCTAAACCATAATATTAGGTGAGCTACTGTGTCTACTGATCAAGTGCAACATACCATTTTATCCAGACTTCGGTTAAGTTTAAATAAAACTCTGCCCTTCCCCCAGATACATCTTAGCCACATCCATCACACTGATATTCTTAAGAATGCACTCTTGACTAACATTTTATTTGAGTTACTATTATATCTCAACACTTTCCTGTCATCCATCCTCTTCCTTCCAGCCTTGCTTAATCCTCTCTAGAAATGAGGGGAAAAAAAAAAAATCCCACTGGGCCGGGGATTTAGCTCAGTGGTTCCAGCGCCTGTCTTGCAAGCTCAAGGGCCTGGATTCGATCCCTGGTAACCACATACAGTACTGGGTGTGGAGACTAACACCCAGCAGCAACGAGTATTCACATACCACAGTGCCGGGCATGGTGGCTCACACCTGTAATCCCAACACTCGGGAGGCAGAGGCAGGAGGATTGCTGTGATGTGAGCTGGAGGCTGAGCTCAGGGCCAGCCTGAACCATAAAGTGACACCCTGTCTCAAAAAAAAAAAAAAAAAAAACAAAATCCCCCTTCAAAATCAACTTTTTAAATCTAATCCTTCAGACAGTTGTAGATCTTACAGCTAGAGTTCTCCGTATTTTGCACTATGGTTCAGGATCTATGACCTTGTTTTCCCCTCCACCATCTCTTCTTACTCAAGATGTGATTTACTTGACATATTGCTGTGGAGCTAAATTATATAAGCTAACTATAATTTTATCTAAAGTAACGAATGCCATCAAATATAAATGTATATATTTCCAGTACATGTTAATATATTATCGAAAATTGGTAGATTTTTTTCTGTACATTAATGTGACTCCTTAGCATACTTAGATTGTTCTGTCAGCCAAAAAAATATTGCTTCTTTGTTTCCTTTATTTGTTATTTCAACGAATCTTTCCCTAGTATGTGGTAAAGTTAGTTAATCCCTAAACTGAGCTCTCTCTGGTAGAAAAGTAGTAGGTTTGCTTGAGCTTTTATAGGTCAGACAAAGTCCCGACATAAAAGGAAGGAAGTCTGAATGTCAGTGGTAGTGATTGTTAAACAGACTGTGGAAAATGGAGAAAAGATGAAGGCAACTTTAGATGACCTCCGTGTGCATTTAAGTCATAATGGCCCTTGGCTGCCCATAGCAAGTTCTTCTTCACAGAGCACTGAGCCAGGCAGTAATTTAACACCACGACTGATTTCCCTCTTCCTGACAAAGTAGTTTAAAGTTGGTAAAAGAATAAACAGCACCTAGGACATTTTTGCAGTTTTTATTGACTTGAACACTTTTTTTTTTCACTCACAACAGAAAAAAAGTAAAAAGGAAGTAATGTAATGTGATATTGAAAAATTATTTATATATAAACCAAAATGTAGCTGTGTGCTCTCATGCCCCACAATTAATTTACAAATCATTTCAAACTATAACTTCACATCTTATTCAGTCAAGATTTGTAATTACAGTTATACAGTTATACAGTCTCTTTCTTTCAAAACATACAGACATAAGCACTGTGCTAAGTTTCTCCATCGCTTCCAGAGACCCTTGCTATGGGAACATGGCTATGCGCCAAGAAAAGAAGAAAGTATCACACAGCACTGCTGCTTGGGAGCAGAGGTCCACACCTGTGATCACTGGTGGAAGAAAAATAAATGAAAGTCAAACTTCATTTTTCAGTTAATAAAATCCCTTGGAGTTTGAAGATCATATTTTTCATTCAAATTTTTCTTAAAAGCATACATTTTTGTCCCTGTAATTATTGAGTTTCCTAGGTTTATGTAGAATACATGTTTCTTTTTAAGTACAAAATTGTACATACATATATATGTTTGTGTGTGTGTATATATATATATATACATATATACATATATATTTATATATATACACATATATAAATAAATATAATACATATATATACAAATATATATATATAAAGTATTGAGTGATAGTTGATTAAAATGTTGTATTCCTCATATATAGCATATACTGAATCTCCATTATAAAACTCAGGATTTAAAATGGAGGAAAGAAGAAAGGGGGAAAAAAAAAGAACAATCAAGATATATTATGTGATCTTTATGTTTATGTAAATTATAACAATAAGCTGAATTTTAAAATTATCCAAAGTGAAAGTTAATCATAATAGTATTGTGTAAATATTATGTATTTTTCTTACTCTAAATTTGGAAAAACTAAATTGCAGAGACATAGTTTTACTTGTTTTCTAATACACAAGCTTTATTACATGTATATGTAAAAAAAATCCCTCTTCAAAATCAATTTTTTATATCTATTTTATATCTATCTATATCTATCTATATATAGATACAGATAGATATAGATATAGATATGTTTTGAGACAAGATCTTACTTTGTAATTCAGACTGGCTCTGAACTTATTGTGTTGCCCAAGCCATCCTCAAACTCACAACAATCCTTCTGCCTCCCAAGTGCTGGGATTACAGGTGTGAGTCACTATGCCTTGCACTGTGGTACATAGTACCAGAGACTGAACGAAGAACCTTTGTCTTGTTAGGCAGATAGAGGAATCACTGAGCTAAATCCAAAACCAATTCTATAATTTTTATTAGTACTTCTTCAAACTGTATTTCATTTTACAAGATTATAGGAATGTGCTCTGAATTACATAATTACTATTCTATGTTTAAATTTTTATCCAGAACCATTACTCATGGAAAAAAATAGGTTTGATGAAAATCTGTTGTTGCTGGGTGAAAAAGGAAGGAAGGAACAAAACAGAAACAATAAAAAAAGAAATCATATTCATGATTTGCGAGAGACCTCAAACTTGGAAGGAAGGGGCCTGGGATTTAGCTGAGTGGTTCCAGCTCCTGCCTTGCAAGCACTCGGAGAGTAACAGAGGCAAGAGTAGCTCCCCTCCCACTCCTACCTCAATATTTGTCTTTACTGAACACTACATCATTACTTATCAAGGCTCTAAGGCAGGAGAAAACGTATAACTATAGTAGTATGGTTTTTCTTTTGCAATCTCAAAATTGCAAATGGATAAATTCAGTGACATCTATTTATTCAGTTAGAAGTGTAACTAACTACTGAGCAGTGAAGATTTGAGTGGGTTCTTAGTATACCTACCTTGGAAAATCTAGAAACATGGACTATGATGCCTTCTAAAACAAAGTCATATCAAGCTTCTCCTTCTGTTCATTTCAAATATTTTGCCCATAAAAGTCTCATGTCATATTCTGGTACAAACCCTCAATGTTGAATGTGATGATGATGTGTATTCATAATGTATCAATAAAGATTTAAGTTTAAAAACATTAAAAGGCTTATGTGTAGGAAAATATAAGGTATACTCATCTTCTTTTAAATTCTTTCCTATTACTAGTGCCGCTCTGGCTTCTCTACCTTCAGTGGCAGTTTATTCATTTTGTTTGGGAGAACTTTGACTTTATTGTTTCATGCTGTCATCTCCTGTATATTTTTCAGTGTTGCATGGTTATATATGTGTGTCTGCATGTGTGTATTTGCATATATGTACATTTCCTAACTTGTGCAATACAGCAGTGATACAACTTGTGCCATTCTCAGGTATCAAATTTGTGGCAATGTTAACCAGCATGAACAGTCCATCATTTATCTAGTAGAAGAGTCTTATTATTCTGAAAAATTTGTTTCAAATGCTCTACTCACCATCCTTGTCATGAAGTCCATTACGATCATTACTCATGGATTCATTTTTTCCCATAAAATGTACCAAAATGTAGCTGTAATAGCCCAGGAAAAATCAAATCTTTTGCTTCTCTGTTAATAGCTAAAGATTTCCTCTTGATAATGTTTCCTGACCAGGAAATAACACAAATGTAATTGGTTCTTTCTCAGTAGGGAGACATTTCTATAGCCCATGCTCATAGCCCTGTCACATGCACTCTAACTAGTATCTCAGATTGCAGTACTGGGGTCTAACTACAACAAATAGTTCCCATTGACTTCCTTCTCACCTCCTCAGTCTCTAAAATACTGGCCATATGCAATATTATTCCTGCAGGTTGAATAATACTCATCATTTGCCTGAAAGTTATCAACACTTCCCAATTTGAAGGAAATTTTCATCTCATTTAATTGATAGACTTGGAGCAGAGGTTGCAAATAGTCACGTAAGGATCCAAGATCAACCAAATGAGGTGTTTTGATGAAGTCTAAGGCAATTTTTGAACGTTAGATAACTTTATATCAAAGTCAAAATAATTGTTGCATATTGCAGTCTGAATTTTGAGACTGCAGGCAGCCAAAATAAAACTGCCAAACTGAACCATTACACATACGAAAATTCACTTGCTTTGTACAACTCCAAATTGTAGGGAAAAATTTAACTTACAATCAACATGATTTCAATATATATTAAATTTAAATTTAATTAGTACTATGTTAGGTGTCACGCAGGAGATGAAAATTCATATTTAAGACTAATAATTTTGATGGAGAGTATTTCCCTATTTATTTAAAGTGTATTCTACATATAATGTCTCTATTAAGTTCTAATTCCTGAGGGTTGTGCGTTTAAGACTCTTAATATGTATGGGAAGGAATACAAGAGAAGATAAAATACATAGTAAAAATTAGTATTTCAATAGTAATTCATTACTGAAATTTAAATTTGTTCCAATTTCTTTTAAAATTATCGTAAGAGTTATTAATAAGAAAATCAATTGCCTTTGTGAATTAAAAATAAATAATACAAAACAAATTGAAAAAAATATTTAGAGGTCACTTATTGAAGCAAAATAATGCTTGTCTTTCCAATAATTTAAAATTTCGCTCTTGTAGTGTTTGACCAGTATTCATAAAATCTACCCCAAGACCACAATTATTAGTAAATGGTTGAAAACTGAGGTGAGCAGGCATTTAGCAATTGTTCAGTGGTCTGTAAAATGAATTTCTGATCTCAGTCCAGTCATAAAACCTATCATCACAATTGATGCAAGTCAATGCCTTTTCTATCAGTCTCATCGGGGAAGCTTGAGACTGCTTGAACACAGACACAGAAATGTCTCCTACAGAGCCAAAACCCATGAGTCAGAATTAAGGATCACCAGTAAGGGAGTTACTTTCTCTGCTTGAATCATTCTAGACCTATATAGTAGGCCTTAAAGATGATGCTAGTTCCTTCAGGAAAATTCACATCCTCTCAAAAGGGAAAGTGGGAGAGCTACCATGAACACACTGCGTGCTGTGGAGGAGAAATTGGAGATAGGGAATTCCCCTATCCCAGGGGGCAGGGAGGCTGGGGATTTCCTGGGGCCCACCCCATACACCTGCCACTGAGGACAGGTGGGGCACAAAGCACTCTCTATGTCTCAGCAGGCCAGTGGGAATCAGAGCGCTCTAGGGAAGTGAAAACCCACATATATTTAAATTAAATGGTTTTATGCCTTTCTGAAATGACTTGACAATATTATATTTGCAAAATTCTGGGTGTCCCTTAGGGCTTTTTCATAAACCTTAAAATAACTTTTCTCTATCAATCAGTGTCACTTTTTTTTTCTTTGACAATTCATAACTTCTAGCCTCTTTCATAAAGTTCTACTTTTTTTATTCTGTTACATTTGGTTAAAGTGGAACTTGGAGCAGCAATCCAAAAGATTAGAATGAGCTCTACCTGACACCCAGTGGCAAATTTGAAAGTTCAATCAACATTAGCCTTTCTCCTTTTCTTCTCAAATTCCCGAGTCACTTTGTGCTCCTTTGATAACCTAACGGCTCTTTTCCTAGGCAACTTCATTATGATTGTAGAACTCGATGATCTCAGATGCGTATCATGTTTGTAAGGACCTGATGAGAGATACTGTGGAGGTGACATTCTGAAGTCAATATTCATTGGCCTTATTTCTCCTACTATAAACAAAGAGGTGATGCATGTAGCGAGATTCTGAAAACTTACAAGATTTATATCAACTCATGGAGTGAGAACAAAGATAAGATCTCCTTCATACATATGCCTCTAAAGTAAACAGAAACTCTCTGTTACAAACTCACAAACAAAAACTCACAAACGTTTTTGTTGTCTTCATCAAATGTCTCTAAATTTTATGCACTAGAATGAAAAGAGAGTGCAATGATATCATTATAGGAAATATTACTGGAGATAGAAATTAAATTATTATATCTCCCAGGCCGGGGATTTAGCTCAGTGGTTCCAGTGCCTGTTTTGAAAGCACACGAGCCTGGGTTAGATTCCCTAATTAACTACATACAATACTGGGTGTGGAGACTCACACCCAGCAGCAATCAGTACCACATACTACAGTGCCGGGTATGGTGGCTCATGCCTGTAATCCCAGCACTCGGGAGGCAGAGGCAGGAGGATTGCTGTGATGTGAGTTTGAGGCTGAGCTCAGGGCCAGCCTGAACTACAAAGCAAGACCCTGTCTCAAAACAAAACAAAGCAAATATATGTGTGTGTGTGTGTGTATATATGTATTATCTCCCAACCTGTTAATTGTATGATATGTTGAGTTACTGTTCTCTAGAAATGGAAAAATGACTCCTACGAATCATGAAGGTTGAAAGTATGTAGATATTTATTGATAGGGAAGGTCCTGAGGAGAAGTGGTCCTAAGTGAGTATCCAGGAACTCTACTTTGCAGAGGAATTTTATAGGATGAAACCCACATGGATATGACATAAGCCACAGACATGAATATCCAGTAAGTTTATAAGTATACTCACTCAGGTAGTGGTGATCCAGTTGGAAAACAAGTCCTGTAGCAAGTATGGATGGAAAGAACTAGGGTTCTCCTGGAGGAGTTCCAGAGGTAGCTGGCCACATTCTGTTGTGCCTGATGCCTATCTAGCACCAGTTTGTATATGGATTTTGTTTTGTTTTGTTTGGGGGGGGGTTGAGATGGAGTTTCAAGTTGTAGTTCAGGCTTACCCTGAATTCACTATGTAGCCCAGGCCAGTCTTGAACTCATGGCAACCCTCCTGTCTCTGCCTCCCAACTGCTATGACTATAGTTATGAGCCACCATGCCCAGCAGGTCCAGTTCTTTAAGGGAGTATGTAGGTCTGGTCATCTTGTCTCCATCTGGAGGCTTGGTTTTCAGCCGAGATGCAGAGCAGTTACTGAATAGTTTGCATAATATATATACACACACGGTACACATACACAAATGCATGCACACACACACGCATGCAAAGGACCAATGAGATGGACCGTGAAATGCCAGGCACATAGTCCATGGTAGGTATGTCTCAGGCATTGTTTTAGTTAGGTTAGGAAGAGAATGCAGTTCTTTTTCAAAGACATTTATTGTTTGATTGCTATCTGGATAGGATTTTCAGTGGAGACTGATATAGATAAGGCATTTGGTGATATTAAACAAAAGCAAGAAGCTACAAAACTGTTTCCAGAGAATTGAAAAGGATACCGTACTTCAGAAAAGTCTAGCAGCCTTTGGAAGATTGTGCCAAATCTGGCAAGCACAAGATCCTGAGTTCAATTTTTGGAACCAAAAGGAAAAGATTGTGCCAATAAATTTAAAATGGAATCACATAGTCAGACAATGTCTTTCTTGAGAAATATTCAGTTGTTAGATATAGTTGTTATTTAAGCAAAATAAGGGCCAAGCTGAATTAGAATCTTGTATGGAATACATGAAACATTCATGAAAATGAATGTAAGTTATAGACGCACAACAGAGCATTCTTTAATTGTCATCATTGTTATTTTATGACTTAATTACCATGATCAGTTGGACCAGTGTCCAGTGGAAAAGACTGAGAGTGAAGGAGTGAAAAGGTCAGAGGAGACATGAACAGCTGTAAAGAGATGAGGAAAGGCAGAAGACACATTGTTGTCTGGAGGTTCTTACCCAGTATTTGATAATCAAGAGTAACAGGACTGAGAACACTGGTAGTCAGTGTTTGACAGAATTGGTCCAATTAGTATCATGTTGGGTGAAATGTATCCTAAATTGTTCCTCAAAATTGAATATGTGTATACATCATTTAATGAAAAACACCAAATCTGTTTCAGTAGGTTCTGGCCACCCCAGAGTTGCTGGTTTGTGAGAGCTCTTGGATGCTAGACTCTTTTCCTTCATGTCAACCCAAACAGCACTACTGAAATTTCTAGTGGACAAAACCAGTGAGCAAAGCAAAAGAAAAATATCATTCTTCACCTACTTGAGCTTTGTAAAACAAATCTGAAGAATGAAACTTAAGTGGTTTAGAAAAAAAGCATTTCCAATTCCGTAGGTGAGTGTTTGTTATATATTTTCTAACAATGACCTTGAGACTTGTGCTACAAAAATTCCAATACAATGTAGCCTTTGGGAGAACCCAGAAATTCTTGAAAGTGGGGATCTTTGACATACATGGCTAAAAGAGGAAGAGGAGAACAGTGAGGTTGTAGGTAAATTTCTCTCTGTGCTTTCTTTCCATCACTATATAAAATATCTGCATGGTATTTTTGGTGCATTATCAAGAAGTTGGTTAAACTGTACTTTAAAAATATTTCCACTTGTTAAAAGATGAGCCTAAGTTTGGAGCAGAAAACATAATAATTAAAAAGTGGAAAACTGACTCAAAAAAAGATAGTTTGATAAAATTAACTAATTAGTTGTTAAGTTAAACTGAGCACATTCTCCCAAAGCTTTATGTTCCTGGAAGTGGGGCTTTAGGAAGGGAAGTAGCTCATGAGGAGTTCTCTCAGTGGATGTAGCAGTGAGTTCAGTGGCTGAGCCTACTGCTCAAAGATGAGACAGGGGATTTAAAGATTATTTCTCTCCCTCTGCTTTCCAAATTCTATGGCAGGAGCAGATTTCCTTTCCCCAAGCCTTTTGACTGTGCCTTTCTGCCTTGGAGCCAGCTGACCATGGGCTGAATGTTTGAGCCGAGATGAATCTCCCCTCCAGTAAGTTATGGTTGATCATTTCTTTCTCAGACACAATCAAAGTAATGAAGATATTTGTAGTTCAGAGAAGTTCTATACAATAAATATATACACCTTTTACTTCTCCACAAAATTGGGAAGTTTGAACTGAATAGGCATCATACAAAATGTAAGCCTTTTTGTAAATTTTGTTGATGGACTATAGGTAGAGGGTAATAGTCTAAATTCCTTATGTAAAAAAGTTTGATCATCTTGACATATTTACAAACATATTTCACAAATTAGTTGAGAAATTAAATCTAGACACCCAGCGTAAATATTTTCTTAGGTTATTTGCTAAAATGCCCATAAAATTTGGAGAAAATGTTTAGATAGAAAAGTCAATCTTTAGGGAGGATCATTTAAAGTAAAGGAGGCAAAAACATTTAAATTTTTCTATGAAAAGATGAAAAGCCACAAAGAAATTAGTAAGGCTTCATGAAGACTGGCAGATACAGATATAACATGTATCTTGACTTGAAATGACTTTTTCAAATGTTCAAGGGGAGACAGAAGAAGAGATGTGATTGATTTCATTGCTTAATTTTCTTGACATTTTCTCATATCATTTGAATCAAGAGTAACTCCCGTCTTTGTTCCCATTTCAAAGTGTTCTAAAATGCTTTGACGCGATCCTCCAAATAGATACATTTAATCATTTAGAGTTGCACAGTGCCCCACCCTCAGTGTTTCTAAAGTGTACTAAGGCAAAATAGAACCTCAAGCTAGGCCAAAGAATAAAGAGTTTAGTACAGAGGCTCAAAGCCTGATAGCCTTGAACTCATGCTTCTGGTGCCATGATGTAGAAAGCAGAGTCCTACAGTCATAGTCAATCCATAGTCAAAGTTTAGGCTTTGAGTTCCTAACAATACTGCTTCCAGGCAGCATGGCAGCCAGAACTGTTGTTAAGTCTCTGCCCAAGCACAGTGCCTTGTCTTCTGTGTTATTCTTTGTAAGCTGGTTGTCAGGGATATTTTTCTCATTATAGCTATCAAAGAAATCTCCTTCAGAGATGGAGTGAAGACAATTAAAGCTTAGACATGCTTATTAGGTCATGCAGAGGTATAGTTTAGGATCCACAGACAAAATAGTGAATGGAGTCCTGATGGTCCTTAATGACATCACGTTCAATAGGTTATTTCTTTAATAGTGATAAAGAGAAGCCAAAATTATAAATCTGTCACTTTTTCTAATTGTATAAAGTTGCTATTGCTCCAATAAAAATTATCACAGCAACATGTGTGCACCCATGTTTATAGCAGCTCAGTTTGTGATCACTAAATCTTGAAAACAACCGAAATGTCCATCAACAGGAGACTAGTTAAGAAGAAGTGGTTCTTTTACAGCATGGATTATTATTCAGCCATAAAAATGATAAGATTGAGTCATTCATACTCAAATGGCTATTCCTTCAGGACATGCTCATAAGTGAAACAAACAGGTCACAGATGTCTAAATATCATATCTTTTCTTTGATTTGAGAAAAGGTAGATGTGAATGAGTTCTAGTATGTATAGTTGATATTGTGAAATATAAAATATTTAAAGGGAAAGAGAGTGTAGGGGTAAATAAAGAGGAGAAAAAGAATGTGATAGTAATTTTAAAAAGCAAGCAAAGCTTGTATATATAGGTATGAGGATTTGAGGTGTGTGGAGAAGGGGAAAAATGAAAATCAAGTAATATCATATTCTAGTACAAACTCTCAATGTTGAATGTGATGTGTATACATAATGTACCAATAAAAATTTGAATTTTTTAAAAATTATATGAATTTATTATCCTGTGTTTCTGTGGAATTCTAACGTGGATTTCCCTGAGCTAAAACTACAGTATATCAGGGCTGTATTCTCTTTTGGTGGTAATGTGGAAAAATATATCTCTTTGTTGTCTGAGGTTGTAGAGGATATGCATATTTCTTATCTGGTGTCATCTTTCCTACAACCAGCTATATTACTTCTTCCTGATCATCCTTCTGCAGTGATACCTCTGCTAACTATATTTGAGAATATTTTTCCAAGGGCCTTTGTGATTAGATTTGGCCCAGGGAGAAAATTCAAGCTCATCTTCTCATCTTAATGTCCTTAGGTTAATCACACCTACAAATCCTCCACAAATCCTAGGGACTAAGGCCATGATATCTTTGCAGAGCTATTACTTTGCCCACCACACCCATTTTACACTATTCACCTCCTTTTTAAATTTTATAAGAATCATTCAGAGATTCCCTTGAAATCTCTTCTTAATCAACTCAAAGGCCCTCAGCTCTAATGAATAGTTGCAAGTCTCAGCGAAACTGTTGGTTCAATTATTATGGCAGGGTTCATTACAGACCTGTTATAAACATCTCACACAGTATTTATCTCCCTGTCTATGAAAGAGAGCATTAAAGAGTAAGCTCATTTTACCATTTCTCCTTAGCACGTGTCTTAGTTTTATCAGATCCCAAAAGTTTTTTGTAAGTGAAAAGGACACCCTCAAAATGACATAAAAAGGAATGAGAGTAAAATGCTAGAGAGATTTAGGACAACTCATGTAAATGAAGGCTATCCCAAGCAATCTGAGACATTTATATGCTTTCCTTATTTATAGACCATGTAAGAAGTTTTAATTTTGTTTTATTGCCTTCCGATCTGAGAGCTGTTATAAACCTATGATACTGGCTTTAATATAGAGCATAAACTGTCAAAGAGGAAGAGAAAAAGCAAGGAAAAATAGAACACAGACCAACAGGAAAAAAAAGAGTAGAGATATTAATAGATAACTACACATAAATTACAAACTGTAGTAGTTATAGCTGACCTTGACTGTGCATTTTAGAAAAAAAGCAGATTTAACCCTGATTGCTAGGATATTAAAGATTTGGACAGTCAAGCTGTTATGTGAGTGATTCCAGGTTAATCTCTTGGTGTCATTCAAGACAAAAAAAAAAAATCCCTTTTGGAATTGATGTTTCAAAATCTATTATCATGTGTGGATCATCTGATGTCTTATGAATGATTGACTTTATTTGAAAATAGAAGAGAGGAAGATGAGTCTAGAACTGGTTTCAGTCACTGCATCAAAAAGAACAGGGAGGATAGACATAGAAGACCAGGAAATGAGCAGTTTGGGAAACAGAAGCAACTACTCAAGCAAGAGGAAGATACCCAGGGAGCCCTGCAGGTTTGACTTCTGAGACACCCTGAGACCAGGTCACTGAGTATGGCAGGCTGAGCACTTTGTGTGTGATAATAACTCCTCAGCAGACTTCTGAGAAGAAAATCTCAATTTGACTGTGAAGAGAGAGAATGGATGATGTATAAGTGATGATAGCAACAGTGGTCAATAGAAGACCAAACAGAATCAGTACTAGTTTTCTCCTACAAGATACAAACACAGCACTTAGAAGATTCCTACTTCTCAGTCTTTTCCTCCCATAGCTTGTTCTAGTTCTAATCCCTTCATATGACACACCAACTCTTATGAGATGATTGTCTAGTAATGTGGCCTCAGTACGTTAAGTTACTTAATCTCTCTACTCTTAAGTTTTCATCTTTAAAATGGGTAAAACCATGATTAAAATATAGTTGGTGAAAAGATTAAATTGATGAATACATGTACAATGCTTAGAATAGAAACTATCTCATTAGCCCTTTATAATTGCTATAATTATCATTATTATTGCAACTCTGAATATTACACTACTTGTTTGTCTTATCTTCAGGCTAACGCAGATCCCATCTTAGGAATAGGAAGGTAAATATCCCTTTATTCTTCCTTTCAAATGAAAAAGAATGCTGCTCCGAAGCAAGAAATAATAACAAAACACCTTCAGTAATGGCACTGAATTTTATATTTAATTCATAAATATTTAGGTATCATCTGTAATTGTAAAATCAGAAACTGCACGCTTAAATATTTCTTAGGTCCACTTTTAAGTCATGCATAAGCAGGTTCACTTTAACATTTCCACCATGTAATTTAACAGGAACAGCTGCCCTCTCATGGAAGCCCATCCTGTGTCAAGCGCACATTAGGCAGCTTACACACATTAGCTTCTTTAATGCCCACTATACTGTTCTTATGCAAGTGTAAATAACTCCATTTTTAAAGACCAGAAAACTGAAAGCCAGGGTGATTTACTGATTTTTCTGAGGTCACTGAGATAGTACAGAATCAAACAAGGTTTAAGGGAATCTTTTTTCCTATCACACTGAAATGGCTCAAATGTATAGTATGCATCTCTTTTAAAAAATTTATCTTAAATTCTTAATTTGCATAGTGGATTTAAGTCAGTTTTGATTTCATAAATTATATGCAGAAATTCCAATAGGGAATGATCAATTTTTAGGGGTACAGTATTTGAAGGGTTCAAAATTAAATTTAAACTTTTTTTTTCACATTTCAAGTAAGATCTCTTCATTATCACAAAGCCTTTTTGTAGAGGGTTTGATTGTATTAACATTGAAAATGGAAGATTGAATATAGAGTCAGAAAAATGAGTTTTGATTTTCTAGATAAATACTATGATGTCAAATAGGACAGTAAAGTATTAAAATTTGAAAGAATACACATTGATTTTATTTTATTTTATTTTATTATTATTATTTTTTTTTCGACAGGGTCTTACTTTGTAGTTCAGACTAGCCTTGAGTTCAGCCTCGAACTCACAGCAATCCTCCTGCCTCTGCCTCCTGAGTGCTCAGTAGGTATAATATTCATTTTTATAGATAGAGAAACTAAAGCACTCAGGGACTAAGCAACTTTCCAAGAATTCTTAAGAAAATAAATTACTAAACATGAGTTTCAAGTCACCCATGGCGTCAAGAAAATAACTAATGCTGTGTGTTTTGTCAAATGAGTAAAATTTGATCAAGAGACACCTTTAAATGCTGAAGTTCCTGAATTCTACATTGAGAGAATCAATGGGTGAGATCTTATTATTTTGCTTACAGAATGTTTGAGCCTCAAACAAAATGTACTTGAAAGCACATTTTAAAGATGGAAATTGCTTTGTAAATAGAATTTACAATAATAGATCATTTCATCAAAGTCATTCTTTATTTTTCAAATGTCATTATCAGCTTCACTGTTTTTATTCTACTTCATTTAAATCTAAGCTTATTCTGAGGATTTTGAATAAAATATTGCTTGAAGGTTTGTACTGTACTTTCAAAATAGAATTGATTATCTACTTATTTTCTTATGAGTATCTTACATAGTTTTTTTCATTTCAAAGCTGATTTTATTGGCACTTTTTATGTATACATTAAGATCAAATTCAACATTGAAAATCTGTACCTGTGCATGACACATCCTGGTTCTCAAGTGTTCCCTTTTTCCCTGCACTCACGCCAACCCCACCTTCTATATACATAAGTATTGTTTCCATTTTTTTTACTATCAATTTTTTTGTTCCCTTCTTTATGTTCCCCTACCCAACCTTGCCCTTTCCTTTTTCTCATTTTCTTCCTATTTCAAATTACCTATCACATATTTTGACATTCATTTACACCTTCGGTTTCTCATGCTCATTTTATGTTCTACTTATTTCATCTATGAGTGTATCGTTTGCCAGTACCATGCTGCTTTTATTGCAGTGGCTTTGCAGTATATTTTCAAGTATATACATTCACTTGAATATAAATGACTCAAATTTATCATTCTATATGATAGAGTAATACTCCAATTTATTTTTTTTTAACTCCACATATCTTTTCTATCCAGTCTCCATTTGATGGGTATTTTGGCTGTTTCCAAGATTTAGCTATCACAAACTGAGCTGCTATAAACGTGGGTGTATATATGTCAATGTGATATGATTGTTCTAAATTTTTTTCATGTATATACCCAGGAAGGAAATATAGGGTTAAATGGAACCTTGAGTCGGAGATTTTAAGGAATCTCTACACTGATTTTCATAGTAATTATACCAGTTCCACATCCCTATCAGTAGGAGAGAAAGGTTAATTTTTTCCCACGACCCTGTCAGATTTTGTTGTTGATTGATTTTGTAATAGCAGCCATTCTTTGTGGAATGAGGTGGAATCTCAGTATTGTTTTCATCTGCATCTCTCAGATGAAATATTTCTTCATATATTTCTTAGCTACATTTATATCTTCATCTGAAAAATGTCTGTTAATTTCAAATGCCCATTTTGAATTGGGTCTTTAAATTTGGGGGGCTGATTGTTTTAAATTCTTTATATACTCTAAATAGTAGTCCTCTGTCTCTAAAACAGCTGGTAAGACTTCTTTCCATTATTGTAGGTTGTTTTTAACTCTGTTGGTGGTTTCTCTTGCTGTGCAGAAGGTTTTTAATAAGATAGGATGCAGTTGATTCATTCTGCTAGTTCCCGTGCTTCTGAGGTTTGTTGTTCATAAAAACTTTCTGGATGTCAATGCCTTCAAGAGTTCTAAGTAACCTATTTTCCAGCAGGTTTAGTGTTTCTGTTTTGATATCTAGGTTTCTAATCCAATTTGATTTTAGTTTGATTCGTGGAAAAGAGATAGGTCTAGCTTTAATCTCTGACAAGTTGAAACCCAGTTTTTCCAGCACCATTTGTTAAAGAGGCTGTCTTTTCTCTGTTGAGGGTATCTGGCTCCTTTCTCAAAGCTGAGGTGATGTAGTGTATCTGGGGTTGTCTGTGGATCTTCTAGTCTTTTCTATTGGTCCTCAGGTCCATTTATTTGCCAGTACCATGCTGCTTTTATTGCAGTGGCTTTGCAGTATATTTTCAAGTTGGGGATTTTGATTTCTCCTGTCATGATCTTGTTGCTTAAAATTACTTTTTCTATTTTGGGTCTATTTTGTTTCCTTATGAGTTTTTGGATTATTTTCTCTAGGCCCTTCGAGGCATGGATCTGCCAAATCCTATAGTTAGTATGGGCAGTAGAGTGTAGATCCAAGCTGAGTAGTCACAAGGAGACAGTCATTGTCTCCTCTCTAGGTTCTAGGTATAATTCCCGAGTTGAGCTCAATGAACTCAGACTTGAACTCTACAAGCATCTAGAGTTCTTTGAGTACAACTGAATCCACAAAATCCCCATGGCCAAAGTCAACAGACTTTCTTCACCTTAGTGGGAGTTTTTCCATTTTGGCAGATATGCAAGTTGCACACTGAAGCCCTCTGCCTAAGTCCCAGCATTGCCACCTTTCTTATTCAGTGTGCACAGACAAGTATGTGGAATTGCTGGGGGCTCCTCTTCATGTGCAAATCCATGAGAGGTTAGGGCCCAAGTGTCAGTGTGAGTGGACAAAAAAGTGGAGTGACTGTGACTCCTCCTCCCACCCTTGTTTTATGGGAGCTCAGGGCCTGAGTGCTGTGGAGAGGCAGGCCAGGCCCTCACCAGAGGCCTGCCCATGCAACAGCCGCCCTTACTCTATGAAGGCAGAGTAGATGGAGTCTCTGTGAGGTCCTCTTCCCACATCCTACATAATTGTTTTTTTTTTTATTATTGATAAATGTTGAGATAGAGGATTTGTACAACAAATAAAGGAAAATCAAAGTTATACAAAATGTCTTAGTTATTTTTTTGTTGCTGAGACAAAATACCTGACACTTAAAGTTAAAAGAGGAAAGGTTTATTTTGGTTCACAGTTTGTAGAGGTTTCATTTCATAGTTGGCTGACACCAAGAAACCCTGACATAACAGAAGAGAAAGAGTTTATGGTAAGAAGAAAAGAACAAGACAGTGAGCAGCAAAGTAATAAAGCAGCAAAGCAAAGAAGCAGCAAGTGAGGACAGACATTCTCTTTCCATTCTTTTAATCTGTCTATACTACATGCACTTAGTTTGGGTAGCACTCTCACCCAGGATGGACCTTCTCATTATCCTTGGTCAGGATTACTCAAAACCAGTCACTGGTCCAAAACACTAATCACACACCCTTTATCCTAGCATCACACACTTAAATTCAGTATCATACACTTAAACTGACATTATGGTCTAGATTTAACCACCTCTGAAAAGCTCCTCCTATGACTTCAGGAGGCTTTGAAAGAACATCTAGACACAAAACATAGCAATAAATTAAAAAGTATTTGTGAAAGGAAAATAGCCATCATTATAATACCTAATTTTGGTTGTAAATTTTGAGCTTTTGGCAGTCTAGAGTGATATAATTTACTATTATAATCTTCCTACAGTGATATAATTTATTTTTAGGAGAGAAATATACCATTTTAAAGAGCTAAAACACTTTTAGAGCACCAAATTGCACAATGAATTTGTCATGTGTCACCAATTTTATGAATATGAAGATGCAAAATAAATATCTCATTTTTAGCTTAAAAGCTATTATGCATAGAGATCCAGTTTGCAATAACAGACTCCCTCTGTATACAATGATGAAGAATGACAAACGAAAAGTGAGCAAAAGTGAACTTCTTGTCATCTGTTTGCTGAGGTAGAAACTAAAGATTTGTAAAATGGAAGGAAGGCTATGTATAAATCAAGGTATGTGCAACTCAGGAACTCATTGATTTATTTCAAAGGACACATTTGTCTTTCTTCATTGCTTCATGACCAGGCCATACTATTATTGATCACTTTTGTAAACATTACTAGACTGTAATTCCTTGTTTGGGTTGTTTAAAAGTTGCTGTCGCAAATGACTGTTTGGTAGAACATTTCAAGTTTTCTGAATAAAATAATTGATAATTTTATCACGAATCTGCTACTAATGGAGTCTAACATTTTGCCCTTTTTACAGATATTCATCATATGCATTTAAAATGAGTATGATTTGAAGATTTATAAAACTTCACTGCTTCTGGAAATCTTTGCTAATAAACATTATGATTTCCAGTTAGTTGTAATGAAGTTGGATTTTTTTGAAAGCAAAATTTGCAATGACAAATAAGTTCAATGTCCATGCTAAGGGTGTATAAAAACGCACTTTTTGTAACTTTTATGGAGGAACAGATTAAAATATTTGTTATTTCTTCCTTGTCCTTCTCCTTTCCTGAGAAATAATCTAACTCATAAGGATCAGTGGTGGTCTTCTTAAATTAGCTGATGGTCAATGGAATCTAGATCTTACAAGCGGTATGAAGAACAGCTTCAGAGATACATACTTGCTATGTACAACAATGCTGCCTGATGGCAACCTTAGCCTCAAGTCATGTCTTCCTCCTGTGTGCTACACACACACACACACACACACACACACACACACACACACACACACACCACATCCTTTCCAGGATGTTCTTGTGATGCAGAGGCAATTTATTTCATGTATCAGTCAGCTTTCTCATTGCTAGAAAAAATATTCAGCATCTTCAGTTTAAAGGAGGTGCTTTATTGGCTCCTGATTTCAGGTGATTCAGTTTGTGGTTAGCTGTTTCCAAGACAAAAGCATCACAGTGGAAGGGGATGGCCTAGGAGAGATGGGTAGTGGGACATGGCTGGGAAGCAGAATGAGGAGGAAACAGATCCAGAGAAAACAAGGCCTCTGACCATCTATAGACCCCTACATTATACATGTGCTCCACAAATCCTGAAGGTGGTTCCCAAGCCAATCCCACTGACAATGCACCTTAGTAATCATATCCCATCCCTATGAACTTAACACCTACACTAACTTTCAACTATATTTAATCTTCAAAAATATATTATCATAATTCCACCTAACACAATAAAACTCTCATGTGTTAGCCAAAACACAGTTATTGCATCCCCAAAATCTCAGCAGTCCCAGCATTGCTAAAAATTTCCAGTCTCCTGCAAAGTATTATGACATGAGCAAAACACAGTGCTATTTTGCTTTTTCCATAGTGAAGCAGATATGACTTCTAGTCCATTCACCTGTGAAGTTCTTTTTACTGGCAGAAATGTCTTGAACTAAAACTTACTCTTCATATTCCTATAAGCATTCTGATTTTCTTAGTGTGACAAGAATTTCCCACTGGCCATGTTTAGACTTTTCTAAAGATTCTCTAGACTGCCTTTCCAAATTTTTCCAAACACCTCCCTCAAGCCAGGTACGAAGGCTTCTAAGCCCCATAGTCAGATACAGTCACAGCAAGGACGTCACAGTTCTGGTTCCAATTTTCTGCATTTGCCAGCTTTCTTCTTACGGGAAAAAAGTACAGAGCATACATGACTTAAAAGAGAAAAGGTTTCTGTGGCTCCCTGTTTCACTAGATTCAATGCATGGTTAATGGGTTCTATGGTACAAACATCATAGCTGAAACCATGTCATCACAGGATTGCTTAGTTCATGGAAGTTAGGTAACAGGGTAGGGAAATAGCACCAGAGAGGAATGGGAAGGAGCAGTGTCTGTTGTCTAACTAAATGCACCAAGACATGCACATTTTACTAATTGCCTGATACCAAGTCAGTCAAGTTGACAGTCCACCTTAACCATTACAGCTCAGCTTTGCTTGATGTCTTATCTGGAGTTATTTCCATTTCCCTCTCCATATCCAAGGTATTTTATTATATTTCTTGTTTCTATCTTTTAGATAGTAATCTATTTTCCTCACAACTATTGTGTTTTGATGCATGGCTGAAGGCCACAATGTTTGTTACTCTGTTCTTTAGCAATCGATCATGTCAGTAGTAAGTGCTAGATATAATTATGAGAGGTGTTGCTTATTTCAGCCATTTCTTGCTTAATTGTATCCTTTACTTTTTTATAGCTCTTCAAGTACTGTTCTGACTTAGGCTATATCTAATTTTTTAAAAATAAATTGAGTTTGTTGGTAAGTTTTAGGAATACTCTATGATCACAATCCTTCTTGGCAATTTGCACCTATACATAATATAAAATAATTTTTATATTTTTCCCATTTCCCTGCCCTCTCTTCAACTCCCAAGCCCCCATTTACATAAGTTTTGTTTCTGCTTTGTCCTCTATGTGTTCTTCCCTTTGTGACTCCACTCTATGAATTATATTGTACCAGTCTCACTCATTAGCTCCCACAAAGGGAATTTCTGAAAATAAACTATAATTTCGTTTGAAAAGTATTTCAAATGAGCAGACACGTTCATATGGAGAAAAGTATAAGCTGGGAAAAATAGTTTATTTTCTCAATAAATAGTGGAAAATACAGTATATAGTCTTACCATTTGCCTACCAGATACTTTTATAGGCCTATGTTTAAACCTGCTAGACTGTGATGATACTGTGCTTGGTTGATTTTGTTCACATATTAGAAAATAATATCAAGTCTTGCCCAGAGGTTATGCATTCTAACATGAATTTGTATCGATCTCAGTAAAGCCTCTTTATATTAAATGTTAGATTCATGTAAAACATTAATTTGTCTGGTCTTTGTCTATATAAACAGTATATTTATATAAATAGTGTATATGTGCAGAGAATTTTGTGTGCAAAAACTTTGCTAACCACTAAGCTTTGAAGAACTAGCTCAAAGCAGTATTTAGATATATTTTTACATATTTATAAAATTAATTAAAGAAGCTCATAATCATGCCCTCAATTCAAATGCTAATAGTAAAACAGAAGACACAAGAATGATTTATTTGTCAGTGTTGGTAGAACAACTTGTAATCTGCTTTGCTCAGTAAATGATCACGCTCTTCAGAAAGAGAAAAAAATATGGGCGGGGTAACATAATTCCGTAGAATAATGAAATATATGCTAAGTGGTTGTAAGTCTTCCCTTGATGGTTTCCATTTATTTTCCCTTAGAGTTTTTAAGTGTTACTAAATATATTGATATTAATTGTCCTAAAGAAAGGCTTCATTTTTCTTCCAGATCTGTAAGATGCTTTCACGAGCACAAATTGGAACATTTCAAAAATATTTATGTTAATCAGCTACTACTTTGGAACATATCCATTGCTATTAGACTCTTTGATTTAGAGGAGTGTTAGTAAGAAGAATGATTTTGTATGATCCCATGTACCTTTCCTCTCCTGACTTTGAAACAGTTTCAAATACCTTTAGTGCAGCTTTGTTTCTATATTCTTTTTATCTGGGGGTATTTTATAGACTTGGATTTCCATTTGAGGAAAGGATAGAGCCAACCACTCCTGACACAGCCTGCCTGCTTCCAGGAGCAGTTACTGCGGTGGAATAACAATCACAGTGTGAGAGGTAATGCAGGAAAAACAGTTGTTGAGAACCTGAAAAAAAAAAATGAGCTAATGGTTCTAAGGACAGGCTGCATTTTCCCATGCAAATCTCCCTCCAGCTCCCCTGAGAGTCTTTGAAAAGCATTTCTCTCAAACAGTGTGCCACTCAGGCAGACACTAGGTCAGGCAGAATCTCTGCAGGTTAAAGAAAACACATTCTTTGAAATAGCACTTGGGTCGAATGTATTTTCCGTGTCAGCCTGCGAGTGGCCCAAGCATGCCTGCATGACAGTCTGGTGGTAATACTTCTGAGGAAAGGAAATTGTATAGCTGCTTCTACTGACAGTCATGCAGAGAGACTCTGCGGGCAAACTTCTGGACTAACTCCAGTCATTACACATTTGGAAAGGATTTCACACAAAGGTATTTTTTGCATGAATGGTCTAGAGGAATAGGTTTCTGGACCAACTGGTGTGTAGCTAATTTTAAAAAGTCAGTTTACCATAACAATTATTTTATGGGCTGTAGAGCAGATCTCATTAAAGAAGGAAAGGAATCATAAATTAGAGAAGAAGCAAACGCATTAATATGCCTAATGCTGCTTCTTTTAATATGACCATTACAAATAGGATTAAGGATACAACTTTATCTTAGCCTTCCTTTCTCTTTATTTAAGAATAAAAATGAAACAATATTTAGTAGATATTTTAAAATACAGTATCAAATATGTTCTCAAATATGACTTCAATATGTGAGTCTTTGCTAACATTTACAGAATGTCTACTAATACATTCAAAATCTTTAAAAAGGCATTGTAATTGTTCTACTAGTGTATTTAGTTATCAGAGCCCCTTTGGTTTTAGGGAAATATTTTGAAATTCTGTGTCTCAGTATTTTATTTCTTTGAGGCCCACCCACTTTCTTACAAAATCTGTTTAGAAATTAAAACTAATTGCCTGAGGCTGTTCTTAATAGGTATTAGAAAAATATTATATGTATGTCCCACTGAAAAAATTGCTGTTAAAAAAAAAGGCTTAATGGTTTCAAGTTCATGAGTTTTGATGGGCTTTATTTAAGTGAAGTAGTTAAAATATCAAATATTATTCATTTCTGTTGATCCTTTCTTTCTTTAAATATGTATAATTTATGCTTTATTTTTATTTTAAGAAAAGATTGTGGTTACCAATACAATATATGCAAGAGCTGAATATTTAGAACCTGTATTCACTCAGTTGTAGGAAAAGTTCTGGGTGTCTTCTACATTTCTTACTATTCAATCCCTATTTTATCCATTCATTTGTTCCAAAGTTATTAACTGATTTATAACCTATTAAAATTTAAGAAATTGTAAACTCATGTAGGAGCCAGTGTTTATGTAATTTTAAGGTAATCAATAGGGTATATGATAAAATTTAATTAAAGAATTTAAAAACTGGATGATGTTAAATCAAAAAGAAAAATCATATGAACTTAAATACACATTGCTGAGGATCCTTCCAAAACTATGGAAGGGATCTACAAGAGAAAGATCTCTGAGGCTTAAAATTTTATGGGAAATATGCTACTAGTTCCATGCAATGGAAACACAGAGAGGAAGAAGAAGAAGCATTAAGATCATATTCATTAAGTTCATAGTCTAAAGGAAAGACATTATGCTTTTCATCTGCTTTAAAAAATGTAATCCCTAATGATATAAAATATGCAGATTTATGTGTAATATGATGATTTGAGACATATATATTTTCTATAATGTTCAGAACAGTAAACACATTCATTTTCTTAAAATTTATCAATTTTATGGTGAACATATTCAAAGTCCTTTCTTCTAGCTTTTAAAAAAATTTATACAGTATATTTTAATTATCACCTTATTATCAAATAGATATACAACTTTATTTTCTTCTCACTGAAACTTAGTACATTTTGATGAGTCATTCATTGACTACTTGCTTGACCCTCTACTCTCAACTTGTAGATCTTCAATTTAGAGTCTATAAAATACTGAGACCAAGTGGTATTTGCCTTTCTGTATCCAAATAATTTCTCCTAACCTAACGATGTTCTATTATATTTATGTCGGTGCAAGTGATCACATCCCATCTATTTTTTATGATTAAATAGAATTTGATTGCATATAGGCACCACATTTTTAAACTCCATTAAATAATCTAGTAACTCACTGTTTTATTAACTATTACAGATAGTGCTGTTATGAACAAAGCGTTACCATTTCTCTTAAACACATTAACTATAATTTTTTAGATACTTATCCAAGTGAGATGTTGTATAATAAGTTAATTCTATTTTTAATGTTTTAGAACAACCATAAGTCTGGTTACATTAATATATAATGAAGAAAAACAAATGGAAAGAAACTGTACATCTTATCAACATTTCTCTTTCTATTCTAGTCTATTCTGGGTTATCTTTGTCTTTATCCAAGGTTCCTATTAGATTATTTTCCAGTCATGCACACTGGCATTTCTGATACGCAGCTCACTTTGTTAAAATATTTTACTTTTTTTATCATACTACATACTATTCTCTTCTCTTTTAGCTTTAGTTAGAATTTATCTTCATCTGGAGTCATTTCTTGCTCATGGCTCACTATATCACTGTCTATTGTAAACACTTAAGAAACAACTAAGAGTATTCTATCAATTCCATAGTTATTTGAGTAAGATTTTATTGAGTTGAGCTCTAAAAAGATGGTATTTATTATAATAAATTGTTTTTTAAATTATTTTATCAATTCTTCATGAAGTTGGGATACAATTGGACCCTTCCCTAACATGTGAATGTCATCAAATACAAATAACCAAATTTCTCTTCCAACTAGGTATAGCGGTCCACACTGGTAATCCCAGCACTCATGAGGCCGAGGTAGGAGGATTGCCCTGAGTTCAATGGCAGCCTGGACTGTGGAGTGTGTTCAAGACAAACCTGACCTACAAAGTGAGAACTTCTCAAAAAACAAACAAACAAACGAAAGCTCTTCATCCTAACCCTTTGGTTCCTTGGGTAGCTCCTCTCAGACACTTGCTATTATTATGTCTATAGCCACCCTCACTTTCAGAGGTCACAGCTTCTACTTCAGGTTTTTTTTTTTTTG
>PVIR01002761.1:87381-97735 GCA_004026965.1 Petromus typicus
ACAATCCTCCTGCCTCTGCCTCCCGAGTGCTGGGATTACAGGCGTGAGCCACCACGCCCGGCACTGTGGTATGTGGTACTGGTTGCTGCTGGGTGTGGGTCTCCACACCCAGTATTGTTATGTGGTTACCGGGGAATCGAACCCGGGTCCTTGCGCTTGCGAGACAGGAGCCGGAACCACTGAGCTAACTCCCCGGCCCTACTTCAGGTTTAACTACAGCTGTAACATTTAATAAAATCTAACCTGGGCCTATAATGCTCAAGATCAAAAAACTAATCTGAACCAGAGAAAATATGTCACCAATCACCATTAATTTATTTTCTTTCACATTCTCCATAATCTACAAAGTCTATTAATCTTTTTCTATAACTTTCAAGAGGAAATCCAAATTTTTTAGGATGATAAACTTTCTCTATGAACTAACCACAAAATCCAAGTCAAATCATACTCCACTAATACAACAGATATGATCTTGAATCAGGAATAATTTCTCAGGGCTTGGAGTATGTTTCTGTACCTACATTGTACTTGTTCTCTTGTTCCACCCAAAAGAGTTCCACTAATGCTTCTAAACTTGGTTCAAACATCTGTTGAATTCTAACTCTTTAGACTTTCAGAAGGGAGACAATAGATTGGGAAGTGTATTAGATTTAATCAGCTCACACATGGCACTTAATCTATAAAAATACTTAGTTTCCTATAAAATACATGTAATCATCCTTCTTAAGTATTTTGTATTAGAGAAGTAAGAGTTAGGTTATACAGAAAATTGATATGTCACAAAGAGTGTCAGTACACACTATCCATATGAAGTGTGCTAAAAAAAATACAGTGAAAATTGTGGCGGGCCAAGAAACAGTAAGGCAGGCTTGTCTGTGAGAATATTATGGAGTGTCTTCATCCCTCTTAATCATCAAATCAGGTACCACAGGACATCTGACTCTTCCCAAAGTAAAATCATCCATGGAACATAAATCTTTTTAATCAATTTGCAATATTGATACAGCCATGATAATGTAACTAAAGATACTCTAGTAGAGAAGAAAAGAAGCGAATTTCTAGAATGGCTTCAAAAAATGACAAGGAAGGTGGGATAAATGTGTTTAAAACAAGAAGAGTATTTCAGGAGTATTTGAGGAGAAGTGGTGTTTTTTACTTTCATAAACACTATTATTTAAACATTAACTATATTTTTTAACACACTTTATAAATCAAGTCTTGGATATTAACACAAAAGTCTGACTCTTTGGTCTGGTTTAAGCACAGGAAGTTCAACTCTCTTTAACCATGATATCCGAACCTTTATTCTCCCAAGATATACATGTGTCCTTGGCCCTTGAGTGAGGGTCTTCTAATCTTTTGTATGTTGGATCTTAATAGTTCCTGTCTCTTTGCAATGTGTGCAAGCAAAATTGCATCACCAGCTACACAGTCTGGTAGAAGACTTGTTTCAAAATTCTCTTTTTGTAATCTGTTTCAAGTATCATCATAGAATTTCCCAGAGCCACTAGCTGGGGTAAAAATAGGTACTCTACATTTCTACCTGACTTTTGACTTTATAACCTTGGAGCTGAAGAACTGTTAATTGTCCAACTAGGCTGCAACTGGCTATTGTTCATGAAATGAACTGTTCTGGACATAATAAATCACTAGGACTGAAGAGTGGTAAGTCATAGGACAACAAAGAATGATGCACCACCAGGACACTCAGTGAGATCTGAGGTTGCATCTGGACTTTCCATCCCTGTGGAGTTTGCAAAGTACTTTCTGAAGCTGCTTTGCTGAAGAAAATCTACCGTGCTGCTGTAATTCATGCATGACACAGTGGCTTCCCCACAAGGACTTCAAGCAGAAGCCAGGAGCTTTGTCTGTGTTGCCTATAACATCTAATCATCACTGAATGTGGGCACAGTTTCTGTTATCTCTGCGTAGATATGATGAATGCTTTATATTTTCCTGTCTGTCATCAGAAACACCAAGAAGGGCCTCATCAGTAGCACTATCCAGCTGGAAAGGATGATTGGAATAGACGAGGAACTTCACACTGTGAGGAGCCAGAAGTAAAGCTAGAAATGTGCATGATTGTGCAAGAGGCATAAACAGATCTCAGCATTTGGCTGTGATGAGCACCTGAGGTGTTGTAGTGCACACAGTGTACTCAGCCCCAGCTACCAGAATCTCCATGGAGGTCCGTAGAGAGGCTTGGCTCTTGTCACAGGAAATGGCTAATGTGTGAAAACTTAGAAGATGTTAGGAACTGCAGAGAGTTTTTGGATGTCTGCCCTGTCCTGTCTTGCAGGACCAACTACAGGGATTATTATGGACATCTGCCCTGCCTTATGCATGCTGGGATTTTGGGTTTGAAGGCGTGGTACCAAATAAAGGTGCAGTAAGCTCAGTTATTTTTTTCTGTTCTGCTGTTGCTCAAAATAGAAGGGTTGAGGCTGGGCTCAGCATTTTTCTCAAGCTTCCAATTTTGTTGTTTGTTGGTTGTTCATCTTTTTGCTGTAGGACTCACTGAGGACTGGAGCTTGGGACGAGGGTTATGGATATGTTCTCTTTCCCTGTCTCCTTTATGAGTCCAGGGAAGAGGACTCAGCCAGAACCCTTGTGGTGAACTCCAATTCCCCAATAGTCCCACAGTTAAAAGACTAATAACCAACAAACAATGAAGTCATAACCTTGAGGAAAAAGGCTGAGCCCAGGCTCCACTCTTTCTACTCTGAGTAGCTGCAGCCAAGGGCCAGCTACTGTGGCAGCAGAAGCAGGGGCAGAAAGCTTGCCTGAACCTTTATTTGATACCAAGCCTTCAGCCTATAATACTAGCATACATAAAACAAGACAGTCTCACAATAATCACAGTAGTTGAAATTTACATAGGGTAGGGTAGATATCCTTAATCCCAGTAAATCCCAGAAAATCCCAAGGCCAATAATCTTAGTGCAGTAATCCTTGTAGTTTTAAATCCTGCAGGGTGGGGCAGATGTTTGCAATAATCCTAGTAGTTGATCTGCAGGGCCGGGCAGACATCCTTAAATTCAAGTAAGTAAATATCAGCAATTAAGTCTTAAATCTGAGGGAGTTGTCTACAGTTCCTCACTGTCTCCCACACATAGATATTCAATACAAAAAAAAAAAAAAAAAGTAGGAAGAGAAGGAGAAAAACTGAGATTAAAATTCACCTCTCAACATGATTGTTGCAATGAGTTCATAGGTAGGTTTCTAACAGTTAACAGATCTAAGAAGAACACTCAACAGAAATGAAATGCAAATGCAACTGTATTTGCAAATTGAGTGTCCACACTCAAGGGTCTACTAAAGGCGGTAACAGAAAATATGAGTTAGATAGGAAATTTGTGATGAAAAGAAAGAATATCCAAGAAAACTGTAAGATCCTGAAAGCTTCAGCTTCAAATTAAGAAGGACACTGTCTCCATAGTATTCAGTTCCACTGAAAATTATTTTGAAATATAAACATGCTATAGCCATGGGTACTGGCATAGGATATACTGATGTACGTGTTTCTGAGGCATAAATATTGTGGTAGTTGTGATAAAAAGCAGAAGTGTGTCAGCATCCAAACAGATATAAGCTTTAATGAGTTGTCTCCTGTTTTGATGGGTTTGGATTCTCTACTCTTACTGGGAGATTGAGAAGGATGACATGTCTGGGCTCTTATTAAGTCCTCTTTCCAAGAGCATAAAGTGACTCCTGTCAGGACAGGACACTGATGATTCAGGTGTAAATGGTGATTGTGTTGCTCAAAGCCCTGTTCTAGTCATTTTTGTCAATAAAGGGGAAGACTAAAGGGACTAACTTTTATTTGGACTGAAAACTGGAGGGTATTTCATCTTACAAAATGAATGACATGTCTCACATACATTCTCCATCCATAAACATCCTGAATATTACAGCCCTGTTTTACTGTTGAAATAAAAAGTCCTTAAAATCTGTGCAGAAACAAATTATGAAGGATGCCCTATGTTTTATATAGCTTTATTTTTTCTTGTGATGTTTGGACATAACATCATGTACAGTCATCAGTGTATTTAGAAAACAATTTTGAAAGCATATATCTGCAAATTAAAGACTTGAAAAAAGTTATTGTTTTCATTTTGCTTTCTGCAGTCTTTGTTTCCAAAACATTTCAATAATAAAATATAATACAAGAAAGAACAGAGATGGGGGACTAATACAAATTATTTCTGAAATTCTAAGATTAGAGGGTATAAATGTAAATTCATACTTTCAATACATATGCTTTATTAGTGCCTGCTTACATAATGATTGCATTCATTGCGAGTAGGTGCTTCCTGTTCATAACACATTTTAATTTTTCTTCTCATTCCCTCCCCTGCTCTTCCTCATCTCTCCACTTCACTGACCTCTTCCCTTTTGCAAAACTTTGATCTCCTTGTTTTCTGTTACCAATTAATGCACCTTGCGTGTATTTCATAGCAGCCAGAAAACAAAAACTCTAAGCAGTACATATCATTAGTTCAGTTAGTAATAATAATCAGTATTCAGTTTTAAATAAAATGAAATTAGGTAATTATGACATAGGTGCTTCCTGGAGCACACCTTATGTGACATTTTGTAAAACACGTGCCATTTGTGCACCTGGATATGTGAAGTGACTCAAAACATGCACATTGTTCACTTTACTCTGTAAATAATTCATTTAAACAATTGCGTGTCTAATAATTGACCTACAATTGAAAGGGAGGAAGTTATGGTCCTATTCCCTTATCATATATTCTCCTTGAGTCTATATCTTGTGATGTTTTTTCTTTATTTAATGTTTTAATAAAATTGCTTTTATATAATTTTACGTGCATAAAGAAATGAGGAAAATATGGGAAACTTCTTTTTTTTTAAATCTTTATTGGTACATTAAATATACACATCATGACTGCACTCCATAATGGGGATTTGTACCAGTATAAGACACAACTTAATTCTCATTTTTTCCCATAGCCCTACCCACCCTACCACCCCCCATATACATAAAATTTGTTTCCTTACTTTTTTGTTACAATCTCAACATTGTCCCTTTTCCCCTTATTTTACATTGAGCATTTTCTATTTCACAATATATAACATACAATTTACAGTGTACCCCCTCAAGAGGTAATTTTGCCAAACAAAAGAAGACCCATTCAGAATTTGCTTTCTAAAACTCCAGATTACAACCAATGTTCAAGAAATTAAAACACAATGAAAATATTGCTACTTCAACCTCACTGATGTTATTGTTTTTCAATTAATAGTGTCCCTAAGTCTTAAAACTTCTGACATACAAACATCCCATGATTACAAATTGAAAACAGGTTTCAAAGTAGAACTCAAATAAATCAGTCCTTTTTTGTCTCTTTATCTGCTTCAGGCAATGGAGGAATTTTCTGTGTCTCAATGAGACATTTGAAATTTCCCTTATTTAAGTTGTCCCAACTTCAAAGCATTCAAAATACAAATCCATCTTCTTTTGGCAGTCTCAATGTCAAAAAGTTATCAAGGGAACAAAGCACACCTTCAGTTTAATAAAAAGATACTTTCTACAAAAGACATTTCCATTATCTACCACTGAACTAACTCTATAAACAGTCACTGCAATACTGGATTCAAATTACACTATTTATATTTGTTTTTTAAAAATGAAAAATATAAGGAATATTAAAAACTGCAAAGAGGCAAAAAATGAGAATACTCAACTCATAGTTAACAATACATCCCAAAGAATTTGAAGATAAAGGCACAAAAGCTGTTAGAATAATGGCAATGATTAACAATTCTGCTTTTTCTATTTTTTCATGGAATAAAATACCATTAAAATATTTTACTCATTTTGAGTGTTGGTTTCCTGCTTAGAAAAAATAAATAACTTAGAGAACTCATAAGACATTTACTAGTAATATAATTGTCTTAGTTAGTTTTTTTTTTACTGCTGATACAAAATACAAGACACCCAAAGATAAAGGAGATATGTTTATTTAGCTCAGTTAATAGAGGTTTCAGTCCATCAGTGACTGACTTCCAAGCACGGATTCATCACAGAGGAGAAGATAGTTCATGACAAGCAGCAGACAGCAAATGCAAGCAAGAAAGGGACTTTAACAGTGTCTTTCTGTCCCTTGTATTTTATCCAGGCTACTTAGGGCAAGCAGCACTCACACCTTGCATCCTAGTTCCTTGAGCCTAGCACTGCACCATGAATCAATCCCAGCATCACACATACTATATCCAGCCTCTTCTGCAAAAGCCCCACTTATGAGTGCATCAGGCTCTGGGGGGAAATCTAAACATAAACTGTAACATTCTATCCCTGACCCCCCCCCCAAAGTCATGCACATCCCTTTATAAAAAGATATTTAGGGGCCGGGATATAGCTCAGTGGTTCCGGTGCCTGTCTTGCAAGCTCAAGGACCTGGGTTTAATCCCGACAACCACATAACAATGCTGAGCCTGGAGACTCACCCCAGCAGCAATCAGCACCACATACCACAGTGCTGGGTGTGGTGGCTCACGCCTGTCATCCCAGCACTTGGGAGGCAGAGGCAGGAGGATTGCTGTGATGTGAGTTGGAGGCTGAGCTCAGGGCCAGCCTGAACCACAAAGTGAGACCCTGTCTCAAAAAACCTTAAAAAAAAAAAAAAAAAAAAAAAAGATATTCAGTCCATCTCTAAGATTTTCCAAAGTCCTCAGTTCCTGCATTGTTGAAGAGGCCAAGTCCACAGTCTCCACTGAGATTTCAAACAACCTGTTAGCCGCAAGGCTCTTTACAAAATTAAAAGGAAGTTGAATATCTCCAACATTGAACAGCACAAGATAAACACCAAATAGACATTTTCTTCCCAAAAGTAACAAACAAGAGGATAACAAGAAGTGGAAACAAAGCAAACTCAAAATCCTGCAGGGAAAATATTAAATTCCACCGATCCACATACAGCATCCCAGAATATCTGTGGGAAGTTGTGAACTCTGAAGTGCTTAGGTGGCTCCACCCCTCCAGCATTGTCAGTGGTTGGAGCTCCTGTGTGTACTCTCCCGAGCTAGCTCTGCTTCTTCCTTACAGTTTTCCTCACAGGAAGTATATCCATGGCTCCTCCAAACTTTTAGGGTCTCCATTCATCTTTGGCTTCACACTCCCGGTTTCACACACTACTTTCTCTGTGGCACACTGTGTGGCCTCTTAGGCCTTCTTCTGAAGTCTGCATGGAAGTCTTCCTGACCCCTCAACTGTTGCATTCTGTATATGCCTAAAACTAGAACCACGTGGATGATGGCAAGATCTGCCCTCAGCTGGAGCAGTAGCCAGACTTCCTTCTCTCTTGGCTGTAGGAGTCCAGGACCTATGAAACAAATCCTAAGGGACAACTTCCCTGGCTGCTGCATTAGGGAACATGGTGTTCTTGCCTCTATTCTCAAAGCAAATTTTTTGATTTTGGCAAATCTGATGCTGCATTGGCTGGAGTCATGTTGATTCCTATGATGTCCTCGAGGTCACTTTTATAGTTTTCCAAAAGTTGCTTCTCAGCAATGAAGTTCTCCTCTCTATTTGCAGTCAGTAGCTTTACTGGAGCTTCCTTTCTAGCCAAACTCAAAACATTTTAAATTATTCTGCTAGGTTCTATGCTCTTGATTCTCAATGAAATTCTGGTCAACATTCCCCAACTATAGTCATACCATAACCATGACATTTCTTCTGCCAGATTCATTAATAAAATTAGTGGTTTTGCAATCTTGAATAACTTATGAATGGTGAGTAGTAAGCTGGAGTTTGAATAAATTTCTCTGAGTTCAGAATCCCTGCTTTTCTCTTCTCAAACTATTTGCTGATAAGTGCTCACTTACTGATGATAAATCATATTGTTTTCCACTATTTATACTTCATAGAGTTTTACATATGAAGATTTTAGCATGCTTATGCGTAAAGCTCAATAAAGCTTCATCAATTCTGAGTTAAATATTTCTGAATGACAATACTGTGGGCACTGCATAATGTATCAGGTAGGGCAACACATGATATTAAAAGGATTCTTAACTTCATGTTTTGAGGAAAATGAAATTTAAAAGCATACACATTTGTCTAGTTATTGCTTCCCTTTTCTTCTTTCTGAAGCTTTTAAGATTTAATTATTATGTTGTATCAACATAAATTCTTTCATGTGTTTTCTCAGTTAATCCCAATATGTGAATGAAAAAAATTCTTACTTCACAGATGTGAAAATGTACATAAATTTTACACGCTTGTGCCAATTTAGTTTCCTGTCAGCAATGAGTAAAATTTTCCCATTTCACCTTATTTGTTTTCAATGTCAACCACTTGCATTTTAAGAGAACTTAATAAACAAAACGTTTCTGTTTAGTTTATTTCATCTTCCGTTGCCCAATGACTAAAGGTAACTCTTAATTAAAGGTCATACAATGAATTTGATAGTGACACAGTTTTGCTGCCATTATATGCTATATTAATAACTATAATCTTAAATAATTGATAAACCAAATTTAGAGTTTATTTTAATGTACTTCTAAATCTTTGTGTTGTTTTGCCTAATAGTGATTAACTACACTGCCTTTGTGGCTTTGTCACATTGCTGACTGTTATTCTTAAATAATTAGAATAGATCCAATACATTTCTGATGTCTTAGGCTTTATTCCACTTTCTTCCAACCAGATTATACTGTCTTCTTGGCCTCTTTCTAGGCAAGAAGTAAAGCTGCCACAGAATAAGACTGTCACAGTATGAAAGTCAGATATGACAAAGTAACATAACATTAATAGGATCCATACGATACATTGATCCATCTCATAGAATTTCCTTTGGAGTTTGAAAATTCACTAACCTCTTGTTAAACTGCAAGCTATCAGAAATCAGTCATGAAGGTTGCATCTTATAATTAACCACATATTGTGACAGTGGCTTTAAGCATAGAAAGTTGACTGTTCAGTCACAAGAATTTCATGAGGTAAGTGGTTGGTTGTTGGGTTGATTAGTAAGTTTGATATGTTCAAATTCTGATTTTGTGTCTTGGTCAAATCCCTTTTCCATGTTCATGTAACCAAGGTGCTTATATCCAATCAAGATATCCTCTTGTTAATTAAACCAGAAAACAAAAATCAGTTCCAGATGTCCCCTGTTTACCTTTTGATACATATTCAGCCTCTATCAGGATACCTATTATATTGCTGAGTATAGTCAGACCTACAGAGATAAGAGGAAAATCAGAATATATCTTTAGAATAAAATCCCTTGGTTATGTGAGAAAATTATTTTATGATCATATGAACTGATCAGACTTCATCAGTCATTATGTCACATTAAAAAGATAAGTTGAAAAATATAAAGTCATTGCAATTAATACTAAGCTAGAACCTTCATACTTAATTTTTGTATGACTATTATTATATATTTGACACACATATTCAAAGTGAAGTTTCTTTTATCGAACAACTTTTATATGTATCCAGATTTAGTTTAATAAATATGTTAGAGATTGATGGCTTGATTCTTTTGTGCAGCAAAGTTCAAAATTTATTGATCTGGTTCAGTCTCAGTAATAAAAAGGAACATATGGGCAGTCAGTTGAACAAAAATATTAAGAGAACCTATTTCTACAACAAAGAGGTGTTTCTATATGCAACATTAGCATCAGGAAGGCACTTGGTTTATTTGTCTTTATGACAATAAGAATACAATTTGTTGAAAGACATAAAGCTAATCTTTTGAAACACAACCACATGGCAACTGTAAGAAATATCATGCACAGCAATAAAATAATAATGGTCTTTGTTTCCATTTTGAAAAAAGATTGTAATTACCTGATCGTTTATCAACATTTCATGGATAAAGGCATAGTCATTTAAAACAAAAATTAAAATATTATCATATATTTTTATTGTTTTTCTAGTTAAAAATATTTCAAATATCAACCTATTAAATTAATAAGTTGAAGTATATTTTTATGGAATATATGTCTTAATTTTAATATAACAAACATAGCATCTGATATATAAGTCAACTACTGTCATGCTGAATTATTCTCAGTTGTGTGTAATTGCATATGATTAAGGAAGTGACTATGTATTACTGAATATTTTCTTTAAATGAAATAATCTTTACATGATTCCCTCCTATTTTTTTGTCTTTTCTACTGAAAAATCCTCAATGGAGGAAAGATAGCCTCTTTAACAAATGGTGCTGGAAAAACTGGGTTTCAACTTGCCAAAGGCTAAAACTAGATCTAACTCTTTCACCGTGTACCAAGCTAAAATCAAAGTGGATAAGAGACCTAAATATTAAAACAGACACTCTAAACCTACTACAAAACAGGTTAGGTAAAACTCTTGAAGACA
>PVIR01002762.1:0-86282 GCA_004026965.1 Petromus typicus
CTAGACATCTACCTGGCAATAGGAACCAAGCTGATAGACATTGGTATAGCCCATTATCTGTTTATAGCCAGCATCTGTTCTCATAGGTTATGACTTCTTTTCTGATTGGTCAGAGCCTAAGCCAACTCAGTTATAAAATATTTTTAACACCCAGAAGATTAGTCAAAGGAAATTGTTACCAAGTTTTCCATCAAGTCCTTCAAAAATAAAATATATCCACTAGATAACTCGGGTTAACTTCTTGGAACTTCCTTCATAGCTCCACAACAGAACTCCACTATACAAGAAATAAATAGCACTTTCTCCACATACTTTTCCAGCTGTTATCAAACCCTGACCACAAGGCTCAGGGCAAGACTTAGCTACATACACAGTGTTTCTCCCTCCCTTTGCATTGACCTTCGCTGTCCCACTCCTCACTCCGCTGCCTCTCCTTCTTATTACTCCCCAGGCAGTGTGCTTAGAGGGCTCCCATGAGCTCCGGTCACCTGACCAGGGCGTCTTTCCTGTCTGTACCTCTTCCATCCTGCCAACCTCTTCCTCCTTCTCAAAACCATCCTCTCGTGTGCTCTGTGATACCTTCTACTGCTGCTTCTCATATCTTTTCACCAAATAACCTCTCTCCTTTCTCTGTGAACTTCTAAAACATTCACAAATCTGAGCACATTCATTCTTGGATTTATATCAAAACTTTTACTTTAAATCTGGTATTCTATCTGTATTTCCTGTTAAAGCAAATGACTCTACCAACCAACCAACCGTCCAACCAAAAAGCTGTAATTACTTCTGACTCTCTTGTACACATCCTAATAAGCCGTAGATCCAAGGTGTCACAGACAACATGGATCAGAGGACAGGAAATGAAATTTTCTTCCAGGAAAAAATTTTTTTTTCCTATATCTTATTACATAGCATTCTATTAATGAATACCAGATTCATTAAGGAATTTGATTGTTTTTTACCTACAATATATTTGGGAAAATACATAGTATGTTTATAATCTTGAAGCAGATGTAAAACCATTAAGCTACAAAGAAAAAAACAGATTTGACAATATAAACTTCTTCTGTTATTGTTTGTTTGTTGGTTAGTTTCTTTGTTTGTTTTGAAACATTGTCTCACCATGTAATCTATACTGGCTTTGAACTCACTATGTAGCCCGTACTAGCCTCCAACTTGTAACCCTGCTGTTTCAGCCTCCTGGGTGCTAGATTACATGTGTCTACCACCATGCTAAACAACATAAACTTCTTTACAAGACAAGGTATGAGGAAAGAAAAAAATGACAAATGTCAAAGTATATGCAATACATACAACACATAAAACCCAAGTGATTTAGATTTTTAAAAATACAGACAGTAACTTAGAGTCAATGGAACAAACACAGGAACTGGGGATGTAGCTCAGTGGCACTGCCACCTGCCCCAGCAAGCACAAGGTTGTGAGTTCAGTCCCCAAAACTACAAAACACACACACACACACACACACACACACACACACACACCAGGAATACTGCACAGGAATAGATATCTCACAGAAGAACAAATGGTCAACTATTACAAGAAAATGTGCTCAACATTTACTAATCATGGAAATACAAGTTAAAACAGTTAACTCATTCTTAATTCAAAAGAGTGACTAATATTAAGAAATTTGATAATATCCAGAGTTGTCAAGTATATAAGAAAAATAGGTGCCCTCAGCCACTGATGTTAGAATGAAAATGAGTATCTGTTCTGATGGCATGTGGGCAGCATTTGTCAATACTGTAAATGTTCGGACAGTTCCCTGGAGAAAGCCCTTGGGTAAGCCACTGTTCTACAGAAGTGCTCACACCTGTGCATGAGAGATACTCCCTGAACTGTGTTTGTAGGACAGAAAGCTAAACGTCTACCTCAAGGAGACACAGCCTGCGAGTTTGCAAGCACGTGGCTGATCGGTTTGCACTTGAGTACACTGCTAAATATGACAATGTGTGAACTGTCATCTCATTTGCCTTCTTTAAAAGCCTCTATGCTTCAACACATGCACAAATTTGAGTGTGAAAGAGCCACGTACAAAGAGAACACCAATGGTTATCTCTAACAAACGGAATACAATCCGGGAGGGACGGATCATTACAATGTTTATTTTTATTCATATTCTTTTACGTTGTCTGCACATCTTGCAGCAAAGCTAAAACTGGGAGCAGGGTAAATTTTGAAGGAAAACGTTCCAGCATGTTGCCCAATACTCTCACTCATTCTAGCCTCTGGAATTTCTCACATTTTTGCCTAATTTCTAGTGCTCACTGACTCTTCATTTGCATCACGAATTGTGTTTGCACTCTCTTTGTCCGCCCCAGAACCACACTGCTCTCCAGCTGCACAGTCTTGGTGGTGTCAAAGCGAGGCAGAGCTGTCTATGGCACCCGAGGAAGGCTGGATCCAGTGGATGCCATTTATTTTGCTCCCAATGAGGATTTTTCAGAAGGAACTGTGGTTCTGTATAATCGGATAAAGCTCAATGGCAGGTCTATATTCAGTTGTAAATTAAAAGGCATTGCTTCAGCACTTAGCACGTGGGCTGTGAAATATGTACGTTTATGAGAATGTGCTCATAACCAAATGGGAAGCAGAAATGATAAAATAAACTGCACGGCTGCTACGAGAGATCGTGGTGGTAATCTGACATTAATCCCCCTGCATCCTAGTAATTAGTCATTCATTCCACCCTGGATTTCCTCGGGATAATCAGGTTCTAATCCATGGGAGTGTTCCTTTCCTCACATTTCCTACTGCCAGGGCTCTTCGGCGACATTTTCCTGACAATGCTTCAAATGCCTGAATAAGTGACATTCTCCTGGCCCAGCCACCTTCTAACCTGTTAACACTGCAGCCTCCACGTGAATCGGAACAAATTTATCTGCTATGGTCTGGTCTTGACATCAGACATGGAGGTAAGTATTTCTGATCACTTTCAACCAGCCGAATGGCCTCCAAATGTTAGTGCTTCCACTAAGAAAATCTGCTTAAATTATTATTACTTTTCAACACCTTGATATGTTTCATGTAAACAGAAAGTATAACAATACTATTGGTAGGAGTCGTGTCTCAGCATTTAGCGTAATGTCAGTGTTAACACCTTCATCCCAACAGACTTAGAATGACTTGAGTTCCTGGAATTCACAGCAAAATGAGTCTGGAAACATTGTATACAGGTATACTTTTCCCTTTTTCAGAAGCAGAAAGGTTGAGCACTCATAAGTTGAGTACATTCCCATGGTAATCACCCCAGCATCTGTAGGCATAAACCAGTTCCCCAAAAGGTGTACACCACCAAGCCTGCCGGTGAGGTATGGCCACCTCCCTAGAGGAGGTGGAAGTTGGAACTGCAGCCTCCACCTCTGCTTTCCCGCGTGGACCCGGGTCCTTCCCGTGAGGAGCTCTGGAGGCAGTGCCTTGACATAAAGGCAAACTGAAGAGTTTCTCGGCTTTAGTGACAATCAAGCCATTTGTTCTCCTAAACCACCCCTTAAACACAGCTCAGCTGCTCAGAGGCACCGTGAGGAAGAGGAGCATCTGAGCCCCAGAGTTCTTGGGCTGCAGAGAGATTTAGACGAACAAAGATGTATTTCACACGATGCAATTTAATGTGCACCTCATTCAAACGGGCTACCCTGTGGTTACAGTATGTTATTATAAGTAAGGCACCCACATGCCACAGATTTTAATGCATCCTAGAAAACAAATTATGGTCACTGATAAGTTACATGATATTTTTGACCAAATTAGTCGATTATTCATCTGAAAACCAACAAACTTGGCTTCTACTGAACCATGAAAGAATGGGAAAAATATCCAGCAATTATATAGGCATTCTGTAATTAGTGGTTGGGATCCCAGTGGCCAGGAAGTCTTTCCTTAGCATGGCTCAACTGCAAAAGGTCTGCAGAGGTCAATGAGTCCAGCTTCTGCCTCAGCCTGCTTCTGACTCCAGGGATCCATTAGCATAGTCCAACAGAAAGAAAAGATATGTAGCAAGAAACCGTGTGTCTTGTTGCTCATTTGACAGCTACATTTTTCCTAGGGCTACTCCACTGGAAGTAGAACAAGATGTCAAGAATAACTTAGGAGAAGTTAGGAAAAAAAAAAAAAAAACCTCCTAGGGAGATACAAGAAAGTTGGCCGTGACACAAATAAAATGGGGGGAAAAGGTAGAAGGGGCCCACTCTGAGCCTAGCTCACTCCTCACCTGACCCACACGGCTGACTCAGACAGACAATCCAGGGCCGCAGCAGCAGAGGGAGGACGAAACGAAGGGTTGGACCTATTTTCCTATATTCATACTTCTAAATGTTCTTAATCCACACTCGGGTTAATCATTAACAGGCTGAGGCTGTGGTCTAGCATAACACCAGGTTAATTAGGCTCTTTGCGTTACAAAGGACAGGAATAAATTCACTTAAGCGACCTCAAGTAATGAAGAGTCACCATTCGGTCACACGGGCAGTCTGTGTGGCCTCCCCTTTCCCTACCTTCTCGGCCCCACTCCGTCCATCCTCTGAGCTCAGTCCGGCCAGGCCTCTCTACAGACCTGAGCTCCACTTCCCGGGTCTGTTTGTCAGTGATTTGACTCCCACCGTTTGTAGTATTTCCTCTCAACCTATGAACTGGTTGTTGTCAAGTCAGGCAGCTGCCTGTCATCCCAATGGTGGGTCCCCATCTCACATACTACAACTTAGGACAGCTTCCAATGGCAAGGAGCTTGGAGCCAGGCAGAATTCCTGAGAAAAGATGATAGGCAGGTCAGACACAGGTGTGAATCAAGCTGCCACGGAGTACTGAAAGAGAAATAAATGGCTGATTTAGAGATCAGAGGCTGTACAGGAGCAGGGCTGACTTCATGGACTTGCACTCTGTGCAGCTGCACGAGGTCCCTGCCCCCAGACAGGCCCACATTTGCCTTAATGCTCTTTGGGGGCCTTCTAGAACCACAAAGGTTTGTTGGGGTTTTTTTTTAGCAGGAGATCCTGTGTTTTCATTTTGTACAGGGATTTGCAAATTATGTTCTTGAATGGGACTTTTTATTACATTCTAAAAAATAAAAAAAGTTTCATAGAGTCCAGTAATCCTGGGTCCAAGTATCTGTCTGAGATCGTGTATTCCATATACTCATTTGACCAAAAAAAAAAAAAAAAAAAAAAAAACTGAGGTCAAAGAAAGGATAATTGGCTTAATCAAAATCCCACAGCAAGTATTGGCAATGTTGAGCCAGAACGGACTCACCCATGCCAAGTGCAGGCCTCCATTCTTCCGCGCGGCAGGCTTCCTCCCAGCAAGCAAAGCTGGCATTGGACTAACTCTGCCGTAGTGTTTGGTAAAGTACTTAGAAATCTCATAAAATGAAAGTTGATATAAAAATACAAATATCAATCTTTCTTTTTCAATCTTACAGCTTATTTCTTCACAAAATAAATTCCACTGACAATCCCCAAAGTCTACAACAAAAGCCAGGTCGAAGAAGGTAAACTAATCGAATCTCTATGGAGGATCATTCGGTAATAGATATGAGAATTACAGAGAGCTCTTTCTCTTCAATCCTATAACCTCATTTCTAGATACAGTTGTACATATGCACAAATATGCATGTCCTGTAATGTCGCTATAAAAGCAAAAGGTTAAAAACAATCTCATATTCATCAACAAGAGACAAGGTTTAAAACAAAACAAAGGTAAGATGATGTTCATGCAACAGATTACTATGTAGATGTTGGGGAAACATAAGTTAATATATATTTACTGATGTGGAACAAATTCTAATACATTATTTCATAAAAACAAGGTACAAGAAAGAATGTAGTATGCATCTATTTATGGGAGAAAGCATACATAATTCTACATCCTATAATTACACACACACACACACACACACACACACAGAATGGGTATTTGTAGATGCACAGAATTTGTCCAGAAGGATATAACAAAAAAAGAGTTGAACAAAGGGACATGGGAGGTTTGAGAATAGCAACATGTAGGAGATTTTTATTCTGGGCCCTATTGTATCTTTAAAATGTATATTATGTAAGTATATTAGCTTTTCAAAAATTTACTAAATTAGATCTAGACACATAGCTCAGTGATGCCTTATCTGCCTAGCAAGCTCAAGATCCTGAATTTGATCCCAAGTAACAAAAAAATTACCTGAATTAAATGGGTTCCTGAAAGAGGACCACCCAACACTGTCAGCTATATCATGTCTACAGTGAAGAGCAGCACACTGTGGCTATCCGTTTTGTTATAGCTTTTGCTGTGATCCATCGTATGAATACTATAGACAAAAGAAATTAAATTTAAATTTGACTGAAAAAAATAACTCTCTTCCTAATTCATCCTGCTTTACCTAAACAGGAAAATCTGAAAAGTTTTCAAAACCCACGTAAACCATTGTCGTTTAGTCATTGGCACAGCTCTGTGACACGGTGGAAAAAATAAAAAATGTTCCCACCTCTTCCTTTGGAACATTTTCCACAGGTGGCAGGAGGAAAGGAAGCTCAGTCCTTCTAAGGACCCCATTTCCCTAGAAAAACTGGGATTCCTTAGCAAGGAAGTAAGGACAGGGACTAGGTCTCTCTCCCACAGCCTCTTTTTTTAGTCCTGTTCCACATGCTTTATGTATTTCCAATCCCATATTTATGAAAAGATGGCTACAAATTCTCTGAAACTCCTCTTCTTGGCAGGAAATACCTGTTTCTATTATCTTTTACTCTGGGATGCCCTGTGTGTGATGTCTGTGACCACTGCTGTGACAGAGTTTGTTCTTTGCCATGGGCAGGGCTAAGTTTACAGGAGAACTAGTGGAGTCCTGAGTGAATGAGGCTGGGCATTTGAGCGGAGCCATCTTGGACCCTTCCACCCAACCAAATCACTAAGTGACTCTGGTCATTGCTATTTGAAACAAAATCACCCAGCCAAGCACTGCTCAAATTTCTGACCACCTGCATGAGATGCAAGTAAAATAACATTTTTTCAAAACAATAACTTTGAGGGGCCAGAGATTTAGCTTGCTGACACCAAATTTGTCTCACAAGTACAAGGTCCTGAGTTCAACCCCTGGTACCAAAAATAATAACAATAATAATAATTTTGAGGTAGTATTCTATGCAACAATAGATATCAAATATTAAACATTGCCATTCTCAAAACATGTATACTCAAAAGTCAGTCTTTCCTAAATTACCGTACGGAATGATAGAGCTGTTTCCACGTCCCTTTAAGGCAACAGAAAGGACCGGGATGTAGCTCACACACACCTGCCTGGCAAGAGCAAGGTCCTGAGTTCAATCCCCAATACTGAGAAAAAGAAAAAAGGAACAGAAAGACTTCTCCAGTGCCTCCCCTACTGTGCCCAGGATGAGTCTACCCTGCGAGGCTGGAGTACCCTGCCTCCTGGACTCCAGGGATCTTACGGGGTGTACGCGTCCACCCAGCACCACCGCCCCTGAGGTATCCTTTGGCCAGTCCCAGTAACTCCGTACTCCACCATGTCTATCTACTAAACCCACATCCACTGACACCATCCTGACTACGCCTGGGTGTCATATGTGGTTATTCTTGGACACAGATTAAGAATGAGACCCTCCATTCCAGCACTCACGCTCTCGGACTGGGCCAAGAGCATAGCCAGGGTGTGGAAAGAGAGATTCTGTATTAACTTTCTTCAGCCCACAATGACTGGCAATTGCCACCCACTCCGGCCCATGTGCCTGTTCTCACTCACCCACAGGGTTGCCAAGACCTGAGGGAGGTGGCACTGGCAGAAACCATAATTAGGGATTTCATCCTATACTTTAGCTCCCTGAGAACAAATTCTTTCTTACAACATGCAAATCTATTGTTTGATTTTCAGACATCCCACTTAACCTTTAGACACCTGGTTGGAAATCCATCTGATATATAAGACACCACCTCTTCTGAATTACAGACGTGACTTAGACATTCAGAAAAGATCATTTCAAAGGTTGAAGTAAGAATGGAAGATGGCAAGAATCACATGATGAAAGAGGACACGGAGGTCAGTGAGCATGGGCCAGCAAGGACTAGGCTGTGCCAAGGTGAGCATGGGCAGCAGAGCTACAAGGCAGAAAGATGGGAGTCACCAAGAGATTTTTCACCACTCCTGGGGCCCTGGCTTCAAGACAGTGAATTCCTACTCAAGTTCACAGATCTCTTACCCCATCCAGAAGGACATCGAAGAGCCTTGATCACCTGGATATTGTGATAGATGGGACGATCTGGATATTACTAAGAGGAGATGAGTGGGTTTAAACAAAAGCTTTTTCACTCAGAGGCTAATGGAAGAGATTATAGGACTTTCCTAAATTATTTTATTTTTTCAATCTCTCACTTCAAATATGTAAGGGAGGAGTATTTCTATAGTGTCAGTGGAGCCAGGTCCGGGCCAGGGTGAGAGGAGGCAGAGGAAAGGGCAGAGCCTTCCGGATCACCTGGCTGGCAGCACAGACCAGTCCACTCTCGTGAAGAATCGTACAAACCTCTTCCTTCCTTCTGTTTTGCTCACCTGACCTTTTTCAATTTCTTCTTCCTTTCTCCATTACCCTAAGGGAGTCATCTAGTCTCTCTGGCTTTCTTTGCATGTGAAATGTAACCGTTCTTTTTTTTTTTTTTTTTTTTTTTTCTTCTTTCAGATAAAAGCAGGCTCAGGGAGGGGAAGAAAAAAGTCCTGGCTTCTTCAAATTAGCTCTGAAATAAAAGTCACTGCCAGATGTTATATAAAAGGTGACGTAATCCCGAAGAACTTCATTACATATGCAGCTCAGCTCCTCAGCCCAGGAGGAGTTTATTACATTTTGTCGATTCCATTTTCTATCCCCACATCATTTTTACATAATTTTTCCTGCCTGACACACATCTTCACATTTTCACAGCAACCCATCAAGATAGCATTACTGCAGCACAGGGAACCAGGTTAGCAGTGTACAAATAACGGTGCTAATAAGTCAGATTGTCCCTAAGACACAAATCAGGGCTAAATGGTCTATCCATGTGTGTGAGAAGCACATCTATTTTAGAATAATGGGACAGAAAGCAGAACACCATTTCGACTGACACTGTTTTCTTTCAGAACATGCACTAAATCTATTCTACAAGTAGGAAAATGGGGAGATGCCAATCCAAACTTATTCTTGCAATTCTCTTCATTTTCCTAATAAATTCCTGGCTCGAAGTGAAATAGATAGCCATGGCAAATACATTAGGATCTAACTCACTGCCTTTTGGGATTGGCATAAGATTTAGAAGCAAACACGCCATTTGTACCAATGAAATATCTCGCTACTGAGATGCTTTAAGTGCAAACACTGCGAGACACTTCCTCCCACGCGCCAGGTGCCCAGAAGCCTTCCCTTCCTTCCTGAGCACTCGGGGCCCCACTGCCCTCTGATGGCGAAAGGCGGCAGTGCAGGCTGGGCCCTTCCTGGAGATGGATGGAGAGGCGTCTGCTATCTGCCTTAAATTTAGGGTAAGGAGCAACGTTCTCTTAGCGTTTAGTTACTGGTCTAAAATGAACCTACCTGGCAGAGAATCCCAGTGACTTCCAACCCGAGGAAACCTTTAGAGTCCATCTTTAGGACTTCCTTCAGTGTTAAGGGATAAACCCTGCTAACGAGCCTTATGTTTTTAAACAGTAATAACCCACTCAGAGCAGTGGATATTTTTATTCTGCTATATGAGCAGTATCTCAGCGTGGGACCAGGGGAGATGGGAAAACTTCTCAGAGGAACTTTGACTCAACTTTTCCCATTGCCCAGAGACACTTAGGATTAGCAGCTGTCAAAATAAATTTCAGCCTTTTGCACAGTGCTTTGGTCTACAAGCAGTTCCTTCACACATTCAGATAGTATCCTTTTTAAATAAATTTTTTCTCCATCTCAAGGTTACCTCTGGACACAGTGTAAATAGTTTTATAAATCCTGTTTCAAACTGTGCCCAAGCCATCCTCACCTGTATTTCCTGCCCCCAGGAGGCTACATCAGCTCTGTTAGCTGAATAATGTACTACTTACCATTTTACCTCAAAATAAAGTGTGCATCTGCCATCTCTTACTTTTCCAGTTCCAGCATCACATGTTGGTTGACCTTGCTCCTTGGAAGACGGCTTCCCCATGGACATATATTACTCGGCACGTTATCATTTAGATAAGATGTTAATAGTGCCGTGACTATTACAGTCTCGACAACTCTCCCATGCAGTATGCCATGCTCAACTTCCCTTCCTTTCCTTTCCTGAATAAGCTTCTGGTTTTTTTCTAGAGTTAAAAAAACAAAGTCCTCATGTCCTTGGTTTTCTAATGTATATCTAATTTATACTTATATATTTTTTCTACTTTATGTTAATTTCCTAGGGTTATCATAACAAAGTATCACCAAGTATCACCTTGGAACAACAGAACTTTCTTGCTTTGCAAGTCTGGGGACAAGTTCGCAGTGCGGGGGACCATGAACGCTCCTCCCTGGCCCTTCCGACCTCCTGTCTGCGTCAGCCCCAGTGTTCCAAGGCTCCTAATGCATCTGCACCCTCTGCCCCGATTGTCACATGGCTGTGTCCTTGTGCACATCCGTGTCTACTCGTGGCTGTGCCCTTGTTAAAATGACACCAACTGCCTTGGTTGTATTCTTATACAACCTCCTCTTAATCTATATCTTAATTTTGTCTGCCAAAGCCCTCATCCCAGGAAGGTCACATCCTCCAGTTCCTCAGAGAAGGTGTTAACATATCTTGGAAGGGCAGGGATGGAGAGTACAATTCAACTCCAGTTATCCTCACTCAGTTAGCCCAACTCTGCCAGATCTTCTCTGAGTACATTCAAACATCTCTTTCCTCCAGGTTTGCTCTTGCGAGTCAGTCAGTTCATTCTCAAATGGACTTTGCCTTTATGCCTGGCTTCATCTAAGCTCCCTGCTTCTTGGGCTCAGCCATGTTCCCTCCCAGCAGTCTCAGCGGCTCTGCTGCCAGTTGCATGCCAGTCAGCGGGGCAGGAGAACTCTGCGTACCTGCTGATTTCAGCCTGGGCCCCTTGCTACCCCTTGAGTTCATTATGGAGCCCATTCAGCTTCTCTACATGACCTACGCATGGAGAATAGGTGACTCTAGGCAGGACACATGGACGCTGGGCATCAAACATAAATTAATGTCCCCTGCAATGGCCTGTTAGAAAAGCAGTTTAGAAGTGGGTACCTGACTATAACCCTAGCTCTGTGGGAAACGGAAGCAGGAGGATCACAAATTTAAACTCAGCCTGGGCAATTTAACAACTTAGCATTATCCTGTCTCAAAATTAAAAAAATAGGCTGGGGATGTAACTCAGTACCAAGACCCAGTACCACAAAAGAAATAAAGTTGGAGCAGGGGGTGGGGGGAGGGGAGGGAAATGAGAATCAAGATGAGTCATGTACAGGCACAAACCCTCAGTGTTGAATGTGATCATCATGTACACGTAAAATGTACCCGATAAACTCAATTTTTTAAAAAAAGAAAAGAAATGAAGTTTTGAAGAAGGGTCATTTTCCCCAGACACTCAGAACAGAGTTTGTCCCTCTAGGTTACTTCATGGTAATCTGTTCACTCCAGGAAGGCTCAGAAGACAAAAAAGACATCCAACAAAATATATTCAGATTCTACATTTTGCCCTTCTTCTGTTTTTATGCTGATTGACTTTGTAATATCTGAGAGGAAAATACATGCTACTGTGATACATTTTCACATTCCGAACTGTTTGGGGAGAAGATATTATCCCTAATATAAAATGTCATACAAATGGAAGGAAATATTTTCTGATCAAATCTCTATGATTTCAAATAGTATGATGCAGAAGATAAAAATTCCAACCAGACAGGCAATAACCATCCGGTTGATGAAAATATTCTCCTGCTGAGATGCCACAAGAAGTTTCTTTCCAGTGAGTTCCCTCGTTACAGTCTCATCACCCAACATCATCCGCTCCCTCTGTGAGGAGCTGGAAATGATGTCTACCAATGTCAAAAATGGTGAACTTCTGGCTTCTTTTTAAAACTCTGATTCCTATTAATTTTTTGTACTCTTGACCTAATGTGTTACATTTTTAACTAAAAATTCCAATTTCTAAGTCATCTGACTCACTGGAACTGGCTAAGTCCAAAAAGAATTAATTTCTAGAGTTAATTTCTAGTCAGGAGAGCCTCATCAAGGCAAAAAAAAAAGGCATAAAGTCAAAACTTGAGAAAAGGAAAACAAATCAAAAAGGAAAATGGGGGAGGGAGAGGCAAGAAGACGGACTCAGGAGGAGGCTAGGGAGAGACGGAAGAGAGGAAGCAAAAGAGTCAAGCGGGAGGAGGGAATCGTGTAAGATGGAGAGCCCTACCCGCAAGAGGACCTGCACCCGGGACCAGCTCTCTGGTTACACAGCGTCTCAGCCGGGCTCGACCCCGCTGAGCAGAGCCACCGAACACGTGTCCCGAGTCCCTTCAGCTCCATCACACTGCGATCACGTTTGCTCTGTACAGGAGTGCCACCCCACACACAACGAGGTCCCTGGGAGGGCGCGAACCTTTGCGGGTGCCTCCCGGGCACCTCATTACAGAGGCTGCTGTTGGATGCTGCCTCTGCCAATAGCACCCCTCCGGCACGCTGAGATCAGAGGGAGGAGGGCTGGCGGGACAGGCGGCGAAGCGGGTGTAAAGCTGCCAGACCGTCGGGCCCAGGGGAGGCGCTCCATGAAAAGCGTTTCCTAAAAACTCAGCAGTTAAAAGGACACATCTTGACATCCCATTCCCAGAACCCATCACCTCACCTCCTGTGGGATCTGAATGGTTTAAAAAGCAATGAGCTCCCTGTTCCAGGTACCGCAAAAGGCCGATTTCCCAGAGCAAGAGCCTCAACCAAAGGCGCCAAAGCAGCAAAGTCGAGCATTTCTGTCTTCTCACCCTTGTATCTGCTGTCATCTCCACGCGAGCTCCTGCGATTTTATAATGTGATTATAACCAGCAATCTGGGACAGCGGTGATTTTTCAGCCTAAGACATTTAAGACACCTACAGAATTTTTTTTACACACAAACACCTAGACCTGGTCCCTAAAAATTGTACTTAACCGGTATGCCATGAGACCCAGGCCCCAAGTCTTTTTTGACCACTCTCCGGTGATCCCAATGTGACCCCCAACATGTGTGGCACATGGTCAGGGCCGTTCGATCCTCAGTGGAAGCTTCCTCCAGCATTCCCCAAAGCCTGCCCCTCGAAGGAACTTAAAAGAACTGTATTCATTTCTCCTGAGTGCTACCTTACAGCTTGTTGTAGATTGGTAAAGCAGACTGGCTTCTGTGGCTATCGATTTCCACTTTTTGAACATTCACAATAATGATCCTCACTCTACCTACCTCCTAATTAGCCTTTGCAGTGTTTCAGGCACTGTATGAGACACTATCGTCTCTAGTTTCTCTTACCCTCAGGAAATCCTACAATCCAAGTACAATTATAGACTATATGTACAATTATAGATACAAGCACAATTATAGTTTTATAGAAGAGAAACCTCACAGTGTTTGAGCTGAGATTCAAATCCAGGTCTCGGCCTCTAAAATAATGTCTTCACAATACTGTACCACCCACGGAATGTCTGTTAGAAGGTTAATAACCATAATAAAACAATAAAGGTAAACATTTACATAACACAAAAGCAGAATCACCTCCAGTGCTCTTATTTATCTGAGCCAGGGAAAGACATTTCTTAAATCCTCATTTTTACTCTCTCTACCAAATAAAAGGAAAGTCTTGAGAGCGTCCAAGTTCTGTGAAAATGAAACTATATCCTAATCAATTTGAGGTGTGTTACAAGGTCACATCTAAACTATTGTATAACCAAGTTCTATGGACACTTAATCATTACAGCTATAGAATGGGAATATGAATGTCCAAGGGGCATATGGACATCTTCTTGCAGGAAGTGGGAAAGACAGTTTTTAATAAGACAATGAAAATTTTTATGTAGGCCAGGTTCCTTGAGAGAAAAGAGAGAGTGTCAAGATAATATATTCAACCACATTTCAAGTATACATGCACACACACATGCACACACCCATACACATGCACACACCTGCCCTCACAAAGCTTTCAGGCTAATGTTGGGAAGACGGGTGCTAACCAAATAGTCCCACAAGCATGATCGTATAAAATGTTAGGGAAGAAAAGTACGGGGCCCTTGAAGAACATACAACAGGGCCCCAGTCCTAACTCAGGACAAGAAGGAATCGTGCACAGTGACACAAACCTTCCCTGATGAGTTCTTATTTCCCCAACAGGGCTGGACTATTCCCAAGCCAGCTGATGATACACTCTGGTGTATGTAACGATGACAGCTTGATACGATCTGCTCTCCAACCTGTGTCTCCACCACATCCAGCAAGCTCACCAGGCGGTACAGGTAAGTCACTGCGGCTGCTGCACCTCCCCCCGCCTTCTTCCCCTTGGAGGTCTGAAATTCTTGGTCTCAGGCCTAAACACAAGGGCTGAATCCTTTCCTTTTCCTATGTACGCGGTCCAGCTCCTCCCACACTTTCTAGCCAGTCTGACCAACGTTGACAAGCTGACAGCGATACCCCTTTGTCCTCTTAAAGACAAAAAACTAAGATTCTTGCCAGCCTTTAAGGGACAAAGAGATTTTCCACTAGCTCTCTATCAAACAACTGAATTAAGGGCATGAATAATGTTTGATCAGCTATGTGCACCCCCAAAAGTCTTACCTAAGTCAGGATTATCGTATATAAGGCCCAGCTTCACTGGGTAGCCACACAAAAGCTGGAGGAGTGTTACCGTTGAAGGAGTAAGACCCCAGTCACACGGGTTCTTCTCACAGAGCAGCCCAGACTTAAAGGGCTGCCTGTGTCTTCTCAGCCTCTAGGAGGCAGCAACTGCCTCACTGTCCCACCCAGAGGCAGGAAAGGCTATTATCTACCTCAGGGATTTAGTGAAGCAAAGAGAAGTTTGATTTCTTTTTAGATAAAAGAGAGGATGTAAATGAGAATTTTATCTTGCATGGAGGAGTGACAAAGTAGGAGAATGAATCCTACTTGATTACAATCTTCTATCATTCTGATTTTATAATTACCGAATGGAATCAATCAGCTTTCAATTGTTACCTTGGTGAAAAATTAAAACATCATTACTTGTCCTACATATTTCACACTTTAGCAAATTTTAATAAACTGAATCCATGAGAAATGGTTATATTATCTTTCATGATATTGGGATGCTAATGACATTTCTATTGATTTTAATTCACATTTGTTGGTCAAAATGAGTCAAGTTCCAGCGAGGCATAGCATCTTATAATCAACACTAACAAATGAAGACCACTGAACACTGAAAGGGCCCAAATGAAATCATCAATCAGAAATATCAAGTGATTGCCAAAAAACTAGGGAGGTCTCATCCTCCTAATGAACATCTTTTTGTGACATTCTTTCATTTGTAACTTTTGCACATTGGTGACTTCTCTATTAAAATAGTTTTAAATAATAAGTTAAAGCACCTCAAGAAGGCAAAATATCTTTGTCTTTTGATTCTTCCAACTTCTTTCTCCTGTCCGTACATTTTCTTCTACACTTATTCTCTCTGGCTAGTAAACGGAATCGTAGGGTTCTGATCTAAGTCTTGGGAAGATCTACTATCTAGAGTTCAGCATTTGCAAGCAAAAAGGAATGAGAGTGAAGAGGAGTCAAGAGCAGATGGTTAAATGCTCTACAATGTGAACCTTTCTCCCCACAGGCCCAGTATTGAATAGGTTGATAAAAATCAAGACTTAAAAAAAATCAAGATACATATTCTTCGTGGGACTCAACTCTGTATGAAAGATGGAAAAGGCGTTGTTTGGCTCCAAGGATGTATAAGATAAAATGTAAACAGTCCTGGAAAAGCATGAGAGTGGAGACTCAGGGTCCCGACTTTATAAGAATAAGATCACACAGAAAGAGTGTTGCACAGTTCTGAACTTAGTTTGCTTGAATATCCTAGAGACAGGAAGTGAATGGAAGTCCCAGATGGGAGGCCCTGAGAGGGAGGTGAATGGGGGTCCCAGATGACCCCACTAAATATTTCAATATAACGTCAACCATTCAAAAGCCTCATTTTCTCAATTTCACATGCATTGGACTTCCTTTCCATTTGGGCTTTAAGGAAACGTCATCATACTAATTCTACATAATGTTTTTCAACTTCTAGTTAAATTTATTCTTCCACTTATTTAATCAGCTATTTATTATCCTACATCTTCTTCCATTAAGATTATTCAAATTTTTAAAGTAATGTAACATTGAGAACTTTCTTTTAAAATAGCAGCATTAGATGCAGCTGAGTATATATCTCAGTGCAGAGTCCTTGCCTAGTATGAATAAGTCCTTTAATTCAATCTCTAGTAATGGGTGGGGGTGGAAAGGGCTCTCTAAATAACAGCATTAGGTCAAGGCACCCCTTATACATGACTTGGAGAAAAAAATCATGTCATTCATGCTTTGATCATAATGATGACAACAGTAGTTATTATTTATGGAGACCAATGGTGAATCAGGCATTAAGCTAATTGCTTTCCTTGCAGTCATATATTCATTCTTCATGATGATCAGATAATGTAGGTTCTATCAGAAAAAACAAAATGAAATCAAGTGATGTATTGTGTCCCATGTCATAAAGTTAGCAGTAGGGGGTTGGGACTCAGTGGTAGAGCACCTACGAAGCTCTGGGTTCGATTCCCCAGCACAGAAAAAACAAACAAACACAATTAGTAATGAAACTTTCTGCAACTACATAGTGGGCTATAATGTTCAATAAGCCACACTTTTTTAAAATCTAAAGAAAAAATGGGTGCAATTATATTTTTTAAAGTACATCCTCGTACTGGTACAAACCCTCAGGGTTGAATGTGATATAAAATGTACCAATGAAATCATTTTTAAAAAATACATCCCTTTGTAGGAGCTATGAAAAAAAGTTGAGAACACAAATAGAAAGAAAGCTTCACTTCAGGGTCCTTAGGGCAGGTTTCATCTTTCAAAAGCAGCCACAAACATACCGCCCACCCTAGGTGCTCTCAGTGCAACTTTAACTCTGTTCACACCGAGGTACGGTAGTCTAATTTTCCTCCCTTGAATCTGGGAGGGCTTGTGACTTATGGAGGAAGTGACACTATGTACTTCCAAGACTAGTTCATCAAAAGTTCACAGCTCCTATCTGGATCCCTTGGGGTGCTGCTGCTCTTGGACCCGGCTACTGTACTATGGGGAAGCTCAAGTGTCACAAGGCCAGCACAAGATGTTCCAGCTGACATGGTCTGCTGAGGTTCCAGCTGAGGGCTCAGCCAATACGTAATGTGAGCATCAGCAGAGACGCTTGTAAACAGAGCCTTTGGATCGCTTCAGATCCCATCAAACTGAACCCGATTTCCCTCCTCACTGAGGATCCAGACACCACAGAGCAGAGAGAAGATGTACTCATTGTGCTGATGGTACCATTTCTGAATTTCTTCTTTTTTTTTTTTTTTTTTTTTTGAGACAGGGTCTTGCTTTGTAGTTCAGGCTGGCCCTGAGCTCAGCCTCAAACTCACATCACAGCAATCCTCCTGCCTGTGCCTCCTGAGTGCTGGGATTACAGGCGTGAGCCACCACGCCTGGCACTGTGGTGTGTAGTACTGACTGCTGCTGGGTGTGAGTCTCCACACCCAGTATTGTATGTGGTTAACCGGGGGATCGAACCCAGACCCTTCAGCTTGCAAGACAGGTGCTGGAACCACTGAGCCAAATCCCCGGCCCGCATTTCTGAATTTCTGATCACACCACCTATGAGAGCGATTAAATGATCATTGCATTAGAAGAGTGATATGTTACACAGCAACAGTAGCTAGAACAGTGTTCAACAAATATTATTGGTGTTTATTGATCAAGCACCAAACCATAAAAACATAAAATAGCAGGTAACTTGAAGAATTATGTTCACTTGTTCCTCGGCTTGAAAGTTGGGCTTCTCCACAGCATAGAAACGCAAGAGGACTGTCCTAGGAATCAAGACAGCTTCGTCTTTGTGCTGCCCGAGAAAAGGAGCCATGTGATCTTGGGTTGGTTTTGAGCCTCCATTTCTTCCTGTGTTAAGGGAAATGGCTAAGACCAAAGGATTGAAAAGTTGGTATCTTCTGAAGGATCTGAGGAAAACTCCTTTCCCTGCCTCTCTCTTACAGTGGTTTTCCATCCACTGCTGGTATTCTTTGGCCAGTGGACACATCACTCCACTCCCTGCCTGCACAGTCACTTGTGTTCTCCTGGGTGTATATTTACGCCCAAATTTCCCTTCATTATGAGGACACCAGTCACACGGGACTAGGACCCACCATCCAATGACCTCATTTAACTTCACTACTTATGTCAAGATCTTATCTCCAAATAAGGTCACATTCTGGGGTGACCGGGATTAGGACTTCATCATGTGATTTTAATGGGGTGGAGAGGGCAATTGGCCTCATAATATCGATGAAGATACGATGATCCAAAATGGCTTGTGAGGTCATTTAGGGAGAACAGGACATAAATCCAGTAGATGATGACAACTTGCTCTGTCTGTAGAGAGAAATGCACAAAACACTTCTTTTGAAATCCCAGACGATGCGACTCTGGTTGGTTTGCTTTATGAACCTCTACCTCCGCCCAGATTCATAAATCCTGGAAGAAAATCCCAGCCAACTTTGGAGTTTCTGACAAGCTCCAGAGGCTGAATGGATCAGACAGAATTTCAATTGGTATTTAAACTTATTGAGTCTCACTTGAAACAATGCAAATTCATGGAACACAAACTCCTTACAAATTGAATTGAGGCAAATACAAAAGGCTCTGAGCCATCCGGGATGCACATGCTCACTGCTGGGGTTTTCACACCGCAGCAGTGTGCGGAGGGGGAGGGGCAGGCTGGATCTCTATTGGGCAGGGTTGGTGGAAGGCAGGAGACATGTGGGAGGGGAGAACTAGTCGGAGGAAGTAGGTCATTGGGGGCGCACCCTAGAGGAACACTGTATATTGGGACTCTGGCCCCTTCCTCTAGCGCTCTTTACTTCCTGTCTACAATAAGGGACCAACTTTCCTCAACAACATGTGTCCACCACAATGTTCTCCCCCACTGCAAACTTCAAGTCAACCGGGGCAAGCAACAGTGGCCTGACACCCCTGAAACGGGGCCAAAATAAATCTTTCTTCTCTTTAAATTGCTTATCTCAGGAATTCTGCCACAGTGACAGAAAACTAACACAACTGGTTGCTCAAATACCTGCTGTTTTTAACCAGCAGGAAATCTTAAGCTTGTTTCCAAACTTTAGCTCATGGTCTCAGTGACTAATGCACTCTCATTTGAAATTTGTTGTTAAGATTTAAAATCTTGGAAAAAGTTCCTTGTGCTGCTGAGAAGGACAAGTATTTTGTTGTTGTTGGGTGGAACGCTCTGTAGCTATCTATTAAATCCATTTGTTCAAAGGTGTGATACAACTCTGGTATTTCTTCACTGATATATTGTCTAGTTAATCTAACTATGAAAGTAGGTATTGTATTGAGCCACAATAATTGTGTTGATGTTTATCTGATTTTCTATGTCCACTAGTATTTGTTTACGACATTGTGTGACATTATTCATTGCAGGTGTATTTACCATTGCTATCACTTCCTGAGGAATTGCTGCTTAACCATTATGTAGTGACCTTCCTTGTCTTTTGATCCATTTTGTCTTGAAGTCTACTTTCTCTGCAAACAGCATATCTAGCACTCCTTTATGTGGACGCTACCGTGGTATGCAATATTGTTTTCCATCCTTTAATTTTTAGTCTATGGATTTCTTTGTGAATGAACCATGTTTCTTGCAGTCTATCATTAGGTTTTGTTTTTTGATGCAATCTGCATCTTTGGATTAGAGAATTGAGACCATTCACACTGAGTTATTTAATGAAATCAAAGTACAAACAGCATTCCTCACAAAAGTAGAAGAATTTAGCAATCCTAAATTCACATGGAACCAGAGGAGACCCAGAATAGCAAAAGCAATCCAGGACAACAGGAGCAAAACAGGAAGCATCACAATATCAGATTTCAAGTTACAAAGCTACAGTGTATTTTGCAAAGCTACAGTGATAAAAACAGCATCATACTGTCTCAAAAAAAAAAAAACCTAAAAAAAAGAAATAAAACAGTAACAAATACTAGTGAGGCTCTGGGGACAACAGAGCCCTTCTACACTGCTGATGGTGAGGATGTAAACTAGTATGACAAAAATCAGAATTGTGATTCCTCAGAAAATTAAAAATAGAAATCTTATTCCACCCAGTTATTCTCCTTCTAAGTATCTGCCCAGAAGAGTTAAATATATTATTTTACAGTGATATATGCATACCTATGTTTATAGCAGTATAATTTGAGGCCAAGGATTTAGCTCAGTGGCACCATGCCTACCTCACAAACACAAGGTCCTGAGTTCAATCCCTGGTACCAGGAAAAAGAAAAACAGGCAATACAATCCATAATAGTTAAGTCTTGGGAGAAGCCTATCCATCAATAGCTGAATGAATAAAGGAAATGCAGTATTTCTACACAATGGAGTACTACTCTGTCATAAAGAAGGATAAGTGTCAGACAATTGTAGAAAATGAGTGCACTTTGAATTCATAATGTCAAGTGAAATAAATCAGACACATTACCCTGAATATCATATAGTTTCTCCTGTATGAAAAATCTGGAGTATAAATAAATTAAAGAACAAAATAAAAGATACATAATTGAAAACATGGAGAGAGCTCTTTTGTAAATGGGAAGGAGACCAAGAGGAGGGCAGAGGCAGAGCAGGAAAGGGGAGAGGATGCAAAAAAGTTATGTGATATACATGTACTAACCTCCCATGGTAAATGTAATCATCATGTTCTGCAAATATGCACTTATAAATTTTTTTAATCTTTAAAACAATTATACAAGCAAAGAAATATCTAAAAGATTCTAAATCTTTTGAATGATCTATTAACTGTCCTCCAGGTAGGCAGGTAAGTTTGCCCTCGTGCTGAAAATTGTGCTAGAACATCACTATCTTGGAACTGGAAGACAAACACGAGGAAAGCCAGGGATCATTGTTAGTGTGCTCTGTTACTAAAGCACGAGTAAGTGATATAAGGCTGGAAAACAAAGGGCAGATAAAGCAAAAATACACAACGACAGGTGCAGAGTTCTGTCCTTTGAAAGTATATCTTCTCTACTTGATACTTAGTCCTATAGGAAAATTAAAATGTGCGAGACTTGAATTATGCAATATCTTTAGGAACACGTCTTTTAAGTTAAAGACAATCACCGTTTATTTTCTTAACAGTGTTATTGAAGTATAATTTATATGCCATAAGATTCACTCCTTGAGTTGGGCATTCATACTCAAATGGACATACCTTCAGGTCATACTCCTAAGTGAAATACATAGGTCACTTTGTGTTGTGTGAGTACACAACAACATGTGTACTTAGAATGTGTAAATAGAATATCTTTTCTCTGATGTGAGAAACTGAAAATGCAAATGAGTTCTAAAAGGCAACTCAATAATTTTTACTAAATTGGCTGAATTTTTTAACCATCTACAAATATATTTAGAGTGTTCTTAATCACCCAATAGTACCTTTTTTATTGTGAAATAGGTACATTTTATATACATGTCATGATTACACTCAACATTGACAATTTGTACTGGTATATGACACGACTTGATTCTCATTTTTTCCCTTTCACCAATCCACCCTACAATCCCCCACTCCCTATATACATAAGCTCTGTTTCCATTTTTTATTACCATCACAATTTTTTTCTTTCCCCTCATTACTTCTCCCTACCCCATTTCCCTTGTATAGTTTATATCGTACAATACCTAACATGCCTTTTAGTTTCAGTTTCTCATATCAGAGAAAAGATACTCTATTTATACCTCTGTGACCTATTTATTTCACTTAGGAGTATGTCCTAAAGTTATATCCATTTGAGTATGAATGACTCAAACTTGTCATTCTTTATGGCAGAGTAATACACCATTCTATAGAAAAACCACATTCCAAGATTTAGCTGTCACAAACTGAGCTGCTATAAACATGGATGCACATATATCGCTGTGATATGGATCTTTTGATTCTTTCATGTATAACCCTAGCAGGGGAATAACAGGGTCAAATGGAACCTCTAATCCTAGTTTTCTGAAGAATCTCCACACTGGTCTCCATAGTGGTTGTAGCAATTTACATTCCCACCAGCAGTGGAGAAGGGTTCCTTTCTCCCTGCAGCCTCGCCAGCATTTATTGTTGGCTGATTTCAAGATAGCAGCCTTTCTTTCTGGAGTGAGATGAAATCTCAGAGTTATTTTCATCTGCACCAGTCGAATGACCCGCGATGTTGAGCATTTCTTCATATGCTTCTTAGCTGCTCTTACTTCTTCCTCTGAAAAGTGTCTGTTCATTTCAGATACCCATTTTTTGAACTGGGTCCTTTAATTTGAGGTGGTTGTTTTTTTTAAGTTCTTTATATATTCTAGATAGTAGCCTTTTATCTGTGGAGCAGCTGGTAAAAATTTTTTCACATATTGTTTGTTGTCTTTTTGCTCTGCCAGTGGTTTCTTTTGCTGTGCCAAATCTTTTTAATAGGATGAAGCCCAATTTGTTGATCCTTTCTGCTAGTTCTCATGCAACAGAAGTTTTGTTCATAAAGTCTTTCCTTAAACCAATGCTTCCAAAAGTTTTGCCTAACCTGTTTTCCAGTAGGTTTCATGTTTCTGTTTCCCAATAGTATCTTTTAAGCTCACTTACAACTTAAACTCAGGCTCACTTCTAACCCCAGGCACCCACTAGTCAACTTTATGTTTCTTAGACATGATTTCCAGGCTTTCTCATGCAGTACAGATGTGACCCTATGTATACGGCTCATTTCACTCAGTGTGATGCGTTTGGGGTTCGTACACACAGTATAAATGCATTCTACCTTTTACTTCTGAAAATAATTCCATTTATCAATCCTATAGCTGCTTTACACTGGAATTTCAATGGCCCAGATGTACAGTCCCCTCTTCCTGTATATTCCAGATGTGACTCCGTATGGCAGATGGTACCTAAATCCATCCACCACCAACTCCTCCCCCTTCTTCCACACACTCGTTGGTAAAGAGAGTTAATGGTTCAATTCTCCTCCTGTCAAATGTGGGCTGGTCCTGTCATTTGTCTTGTCCAGTAAGACAAAGCAGCAGTGGTATTCTGGAACTTCTAGGCCTGGGCCTTCAGAGACCTGGCAGCTGCTGCCTCTCTTTCTTGTGAGCCAGTAGTCATACTGTAAAAACTAAGGTTAGAAAACTAGATGAAGAGACACCACAAGCAGAAATCCTCAGGCGAGACAAGGCCATCTTGGCTGTTGCCATTGCAGTCAAACTCCTGCTAAATGCAGCTGCATGGAGGACCCCTGCTCTCTCACACAGAGATGAGAAAACACCCAGCTCAGCCCAGCCACACCACCCATCACAGGAAATAGTAAAGATATCCAGCCATGTAGCCTTGGACTGGTATTTATACAGCAGTAGGTAACAGGAACATCATCACGGAATTAGTCTTTCTCTATCTTTTTAATTCTCACTAATTTCATTCTACTTAAGTTTGTATGGTTATATTCAATTCTACAGAGATTTATGATGGGTCCTGACTTTAACATGGAATTCATGCTTTGTACAGTAAATTGAAGAATTTTATGTCATTTAACTTGGTTCCTGATATTCATATGCAAAAATCTTTTTTTCTTTTTTTTAGTGTTTTGAGACAGGGTCTCACTTTGTAGTTTAGGCTGGTCTTGAACTCAGCCTCAAATTCAGCAATCCTCCTGCCTCTGCCTCCCGAGTGCTGGGATTACAGGCGTGAGCCACCACGCCCAGCACTGTGGTATGTGGTACTGATTGCTGCTGGGTGTGAGTCTCCACTCCCAGTATTGTATGTGGTTACCAAGGATCGAACCTGGGTCCTTGCGCTTGCAAGACAGGCGCCGGAACCACTGAGCTAAATCCCCGGCCCGATGAGGGGACTTTGGAAGAGAGACCTGTAAAGATGGTTGGGTTGCTCTGTCTGCCAAATGCATCGATCTTGAGCAGCACACATTGCCTTGGGGCTTGGGGTGTCATTTAGCCGGACTTAGGTTTCATCTGGAGATGACAGTATGGTGACACTGACTTACACACAGTCCAAGTCCATTCATGTTACAGGACGCTGAGACTGGCTAAATAGAAGAAGGTATGGGAATCATTTCCCACCATGCTTTTTCAAAACACTAGCACCCACTTGGAGATTTATAATGCATATGAACATTCCAAAACTGGTCAGCAAAAAAGCGTATATAACTTTACGACAGCATCTTCCAAATTTAATTTACCACCAAGCCGCTCATATAAGAAACTTTAAGAGCCTTGGAACAAAGAAGAAAGCACTAAGACCAAAAGTTATTGTTTTGTGACATGGGGCAAAAGAGGATATTGGATATTATGGCCAGAAAACATCTTGCCATTTGTATCCCTCCCCATACCAAACTGTTTCAATTGCAGCTTCAGTTAAACTGAACAGTTTACACTTCGCTTCAGCCTCGAAGAACTCCTATCATTGAGAGAACTTTGGGCAAGAGAGAGGATGGAAATACCAGGAGATGGGGAGAAATAATCTGCCAAGGCCACAGAGAGCCAGAAAATGAATACTGGTCTTGCCGAAAAAACAGCTAAATGCTAAAGACACAGGGTCTTGCTTGCTGGAAAGATAAGAAGCTTTGTAGAACCAAGGTCAGGGGTTGCTGCATAGCGGGGAAGCCTTCCACAAAATCAGTAAAGGAAAACTCAATATTTAGAGGTGTGTAAGGAAGGATTAGAATGTACTAGTTAGGCCCAGGAAGTGAGGAAAGGCTGAGTCTAAAACAAAGTGGTTCCTACAGGAAGGAATTCAACCCAGGCCAGACCTTGTCATACTAGGTTATACTAGTTCAGCGTCAGCCTGGTCCCTCTCTCAAGTGGCCCTGGAGAGTCACGTGGCTAGCGAAGCTGATTATCCCAGCTTCCTATAGATTAATTTTTGGGTGAATGTGTGAAATAACAGATATGTTCTTCTCAGAACAGTGTTTTTCTCAACTTCATAAAGCCCTGACCTAAATAAATGTGAAAAGATCAAGAACTACAGAAGGAATTGAAAGGATAGTCAAGGATATAATTCTTAAAGTGGCACCTGGCCTAGAATGTTTTAATTCTACAAAATTGTTTAGAAGCAAAGAAGTATCTGTTTCTTTTCATTTCCTCAATGTATTTTTTAAGGCAAGTAGAGCTGGTGCTCAGCGGTAGACATGCTTTGTATGCAGAAGCATGTAATCTGAGGGCTACCATGTGGGAAGCACTGTCTGGGTCCAGTGCTCTCTTAATGAAGCTTATTTTAATCTGGGTGTATTTTGCTATTAGAAATTGGTAACTCAGAACTCTAAACAAAACAAACAGGTAGTTAGGGCAGCAGCACTGGAGAGAATGCCATCAGGGTCTCTCAGTGTGGTGAGGAGGGCAGAGTGACGGGCAACAAGGGCAGTCTTTCTTATGGTTCAGCTACAGCAGAAGATGTTCACTTGGATTTGAGCGACAGCAAGGTCCAGCAACCAGGATGCTCCCAGCACAGACATATGATGCGTACGCTACTCAGACGACGAAAAGGGATGGGCCAAGTCTGTGCACGAAGGACTCCTACTGCCAAGCCTTTCCTAGGACCAAGCTCTGTGCAAAGGAAAGCATCCTTCCTAAAGCTGCCTGACTCTGTCTACTGCTTTCTTGTCTCTTTCTTCTCCAACTGAAACAAGTCCTGGGATACCCCCGCTCTATTTGCCAATTTCACCTCCTGTGTAGGTCTGGCCAGAATTGAGAAGAATTGGGCTCTAGCATTGACTTAAATCTTTCCAATTGTGTCATCTTGTTAATCTCCCAGGCATCTCTTATTTATACCTGTCCAGTCTCCATTCCACATACTCAGATTGAAAATATCTCCTTCACCCGAGGAAAACATCCCCATCCCACCCCGCACCAGCCAGCTCAGGGTGCTTGTGTCCCACCCAGCCCAAGTTACCACATACTAGAAAACAGAACTGGAAGATGTCAAGAGAAGCAACCCTGAATGTACCCAATGAGACGTCTTCTGCAGAGCACTCCATGCTAGCCATGGGCTTTTCCATTCTGTGAGCTCAAACACAGAGAGAGACAAAGTTACATACATTTTATTGCTTAAGCTCATTTGAGTTTTCTCTCACTCGTAACACATCTTTCTTGGAAGCGTGTTTTCTTTTTTTGAGTGGGGGGGGAGTACTGGGGATTGAACGCTGGGCCTTGTACTTGCCAGGCAGGCACAGCACCATTGAGCTAAATCTCTGGCCCACAAGTGTGTTTTCATCAGTAGAATAAGAATGACGGTTGCTATCGAGCTTCAGTGAGGCCTATTCTGGAAAGTACGACAATCTATCAGTTATATGGTATTGTTCCTCCTTACGTCCTCTTCTACTCTTGCCAGAGTTTCTTGCATACTAATAATTTTAAAATATATTACTATACCAAAAGAACATTTTCATTACCTGATATTCTTGCTCTGTGTTCAGGGACTTCTGATCCCATCTGTTTTATAGAATTTTTCATATAATAGAATTCTTTGAAACGAGATCAACCAATTCCTGTTTCAATGAACCGTTTGTTCCCTAGGCCACAAAAATAGCTCCCACAAATAAATCCTATGCATTTGTCAAAACATCATTTTACCTCTGATATATGCAAACGCGCTTTGGAAACTAAATTGCTTTGTAAGTTGGCTGTGGATGTTTTGCAAATTTTCATTAGTACTAATTAAAGTCTTAGTTCCTCTGGCTTCTTGATCTTGGGACTTGCTGTTCAAAAAGGCAGCGCCACGTGGGGCACCAGCAGTGAAATCTCTCTGATCTTTATTCAAACAGCAGAACATTTTCTTTTCAGCAGTGAACTGCTCATTTTCCTTCTATAGTTCTCCTTTTCCTCTATTTCTGCTTCTTCTTCCTCCTCATGACTTCTTAATCCAGATTAAAATGTAATTCTTTGATTTAATCTGTTTGCAGTATTCCTTCCTCCCAGCCATTATCAACGCTTATGCAGAAATTCATCTGCTGCTTGTAGACAACAGAAGGCAAAAAGATGGAGTTTTTCTTGCACTCCAAAAAAAGGCCTAGAGAAGCCATAGTCGGCCTTAAAGTTTACATCTCAACTACCCCCCAAAGTCTCACGTGTTCGGGAAGGGACTGCACCATGGCAGTGCTGTGTTCCGAGCTGCCCGCTGTTCGGGGCGGAGCCTGGAGGGAAGGCGCAGATCCCTGGAGTCTGCCCTACAAAGGTTCATTCTTGGCCCGGGCTTCTCCACTCTCTCTCCTTCCTGGCTGCCGTGAGGTGAGCAGCTTCCCTCAGACCGCAATGCTCCTGCCTTGGAGCCAGTGGACCACGGACTGAGCCTCTGAATGAGATAAACCAGTGAGATAAGTTAATCTTTTCTTTTAAATTGAAAGAGTCAGGTATTGTGTCCCAGGGACAGGAAAATGACTAATACAGTTGAGTATACAAATTTTAAATCAATAAGCTGTTATTTTAAAAACAGAAAGCAGTAGCCGGGGATTTAGCTCAGTGGTTTCCAGCGTCTGTTTTACAAGTGCAAGGGCCTGGTCCTGATCCCCGGTAACCACATACAATACTGGGTGTGGACACTCACGCCCACCAGCATTCAGTACCACATACCACAGTGCCGGGATTGGCGACTCACGCCTGTAATCCTAGCACTAGGGAGGCAGAGGCAGGAGGATTGCTGTGATGTGAGTTGGAGGCTGAGCTCAGGGCCAGCCTGAACTACAAAGTGAGACCCTGTCTCAATAAATAAATAAATAAATAAATAAATAAAATGAACAGCTAGCAATCAAACAATTCTAATGATTAGGATGACCCACCCACTCTAGAACAAATTCAGATTCACAAACTCTCCTCCCCAGAAACAAACCACTTTTCACAGTTGTTCGGCACTAACAATGATAATGTTCTTCTCTTGATATCTAAACAAAACCTGGCAAGCCAGGATCAGTAGCGAGGCATATGGGATCAAGGTAAGAGTTTGCAACTTATATGGGCATTTCATTTAGCAGTATTTGAATGTATCCTTTAAGAACTAAAATCAATTGCAGCATCCTTTATTATACTCTGGATATGTGTATCGATAGTAAACCATCCTTGAAGAAATAAGCATTTCATCTTTCCTCCTAATACAAAATGATGGTGAATTAGGATAGGATAATCAGATCACAATGTTGCATAAGAAAAATATAATATCAACCTTTGGATCTAGTGAAAGCTCCCTCTTTGTGAATTTTACTTTCCATTTCTTGGTTGTTACTGCTGTTTAATCCTACCTTGCCAGTGTGCTGTCCTTGTAATTCATTCTCTAGCTCGGTGGACTTACTGTTACTTCAGACTGCAGATACAATAGAGAAGAGATGATGTCACCCTTCAGCCAAATTGCACTATTATTCCAGCACCACACACTCTCTCATTCATTTATCTCCGCCGACATCGCTCCACAGGAAGATTTTCCAGGGCAGATGTGTGCTTCCTTGGCAACAAAAGTGGTGGAGAATGCACATCCATTTTAAAATCCTGAGAGGTAGAATTTAGTGAATCCTGACTTTTTATAAATGAGGAAAGAAGTGAATAAAGGAGACACCAAAAGCTGTCCTCAAACCTGGTCTGACTACAAATGTCCGATAATTAAATGTGAAACAACATCCAAACTTATTTTCATTATAAAGACATTTTCTTCATTTAAAGACATACTATTGGCTCGCAAAAGTATTATGCAAATGAGAGCAATCTACTTTGCAACTTTATGTGCATGTGCTAAGAACTGATTTGACATTGTGTGATCATTTAATAAAGAGCTGGGTTAAAAATTAGTAAAAGATTATTATGCAGGTTTCAAAGCACTCAAGTGGGCTAATGCAGCTGGCAGACTGAACACAGTCATTCAAGAGACTGGAGGGTACTTTTCAAAGAGGAAAGCAAGCAGTCAGAGAAACAGTGCAACACTGAGAAAGCAACCGAGGAAAGGAGAGTGCAGAGGCAACCCAGGAAAGGCAAGGTCATTCGAGAGGTCCTTTGCCTCACCATCAATCTTTTCTCCCCACCTTCACCCCATTTCTTTGGAACTGTAATTCTTTTAAGTTCACTTTTTAAATCCTTTTATGATATCCATGTACATGTAAAAATTTTATAATAATAATAAATCTCTTTGCAGCTGCTGACGCCAGCTCCCTAGGATTCCCCCTCACCCTCCAACGCCCAGGACAAGCACTGCTACCGCTTTCCAGTTCTCTTTGTTGTGGTTGTGTGTGTTTACCTCAGACCCTTTGGCTGTCTGAGGGTTATGGGTCCCTGTTTCAGAAGAAAGCCTGACATACGTAAAGACGAAGGACTACAATAGTAATCAGTTAGACTGTGATATGGTTCTATCTACAAAGAGCGTAGGGAGCCACGGCTTCCAGGACAAGAACTGGAGGGTTCCATGCTCAAGGCTCACAGCCTAAGAGACAGACAGACATGCACCTACACCCTTTCCCACGTGTGGCGCGTGCCTTCTGCTGTGCGAGCAGCTGTAGCTCTGCCCAGCTTAGCTGGCACCAGCACACCCAGCCCTCTACTGCCAGAAGTGAGACTAATCGTACTCGAGGTCCACAGTCCCCCTTTCTACAGAGAACCCTTCAGTGGCGGCCCACAAGGGTACAAAAGGTTGGACAATGCTGGTGTAATTCAGGATCAGGCCAAACCTGATGCCTACTGAGGCCACCTCCTTGCTCGGCTTTTCCCCTCCCCCATCCCTGTCCTATCGCTTCTCCCAGAGCAACCCCTCCTAACAGCACAAGAATCCCTGTCTCTGAGGATGAAATAAAACCTCTTTTCCTGTGTCTTCTGTAGATGAATCAGGATGAGGCTCTTGATCCCTGGCCTGGGGATCAGCCTGAAGCAGCCACAAGAAGATGGACATTCAGCCCCTTCGCACCCCTTCATGATAAGTGACCAAAATCTCAAGGAGAGAAATGAGGAAGGACGGGAAAATAGGACAGAAAAGAGACAAGAGAAATTGAAATCTTTATGTGCTACCTTTAACAACATCTGCAGCTTTAGCACCCAAACCTATTCCAAATTCCTAAGGTCTTTAAAGATGGAGTAAAGCTCGGCCTTTCCTCTCTAAGTGACCTGAGCCATTCTATTTTGCCTGTATGTGCATGTTTTTCACCTGGGAATAGAGACCTGTGGCCTTTCACCTATAAAACGGGCCCTGTGTGTGGGCTGCAGCTGGGATGGCTGTCGCCCTGCAGAAAAGGCTGCTGCCTCACATCTGCAAACTGAATCTCTGCTTTCCATAGATTGACAAGTTCTCCAGATTTCCACTGCCAAATCCCCTGTAAAAACACCCAGCTCAAGCCCGTAAGTTCCTCTCTCACACCACTCTCTCTCTTCCTCTCTCCCCACCTTCACCCTAGTTCTGAGGGGATATTTTTGAATTCTGCCCAATAAGCCTCTTTATACCTCTTTAAAAAAAAAAATTCAACAATCCCTGTCTCTGCTTCAAGATCAACCTAGTACACTTCCTTGGACTGTCCTTTGCCGTAGTTTCCCCTTGGGAGAGTTTTCGTATCTGTACATGTGGATCTGCTGCACTCACTTACCCGCCACATACTGTCCCATTAAATGGCTTCACCATAACTAACACAGCACATTTCGAGCACAGTCATTTCCAAGAGCTCCTCTCTGGAAACTTAAAAATCTAATTTTTACACATTTAAATGCAACAACAGCCTTATCACATTCTAAGTATCTGGTTAGTTGCAGGGGAATCTTTAATCTTGTGAGCTACATAGCTTTAGTCCTTGGTGCACAGCTAGAACAAATCTCAATTCCGAAAGTAGTTTTTCTTTCAGCTCTAAAGATTCACCTCCCACCTCCTGCACCTCTCAGCCTTCACAGCCCCACCCACAACCAGGAGGCTCCGCACGATCCCTGCTCCAAACCCAGAGAAACGAGGATCTGTAGACTCTGACTCAGACCAACCTTGGCGAAGCTTTGAGAGACTGAGCACCCAGACTGCAACCCACAACCCACTTATTGATCACAAAGGGCCAGCCCTGCAATTCAACCCAAATCCTGAGGTTTTAGTTTGGAAAAAACAACATGAACATCTTTTGTCTTAAAAGAAAAAGACAGTATCAGAGCTTCCAATGATACAAACAACCCACTGCAGCATGTTGCCGTGGATTCACCCCCACGGAGTTAGACCCTCAGGTCCCTGGGTCTCCTCGCGTGTCTCCCCTGGGAGAGAGGAGACAGGCCTTGGGAGGAAGTTCCCAGCTCTTTTTCTCCCTCTCTCTCTCTCTTTCCTAATGACAAACATCAACTCCAAGTATAGTTCAGATCCTAAAGGGAAGAAAAATGCATTGAAAGGCAATTCAGCCCATGGTATACCACTTGAGGGTGTGTGTGTGTGTGTGTGTGTGTGTGTGTGTGTGTGTCTGTCTGTCTGTCTGTTGTTTGGATTGAAGCTGGTGTATGCCTTCCTATGTGGAGGCATTTCCCACTGTTTAAGTTCCACTTCCTCAAGGTCAAAGCCAGTTCTTGCCGGGCATGGTGCTACATCCCAGAAGTCCTAGTATTCAAGAGGCTCAGGCAGGAGGATCATCATGAGTAAGATCGAGGCCAGCCTGGACTGCATAAGGGGACCCGGTCCTAAAAAAAAAAATCAAAACCAGTTCTCACTGCCCTGCTTGCAGCTTAGCACAGTTATAAATCTAGAGCAACATAAAGATCCAGGTGCTCTTAGCCAGAAGAAGACACTGAGCGATACAGCTAAGGACGCCAGGCTGCAGGGTGATCTCTGCTGCACTATGCTGGGGCAAGTTCTGTTCTGTGTGCTGAGGAGCTCAGAGTGACAACACACCACACGTGATTCTCTTTTCCTCACAGGTTTCCCCCTCTACAACCACAAAATGGTACTTAACTTCATTCAAAATTAGAGAAACAATCAGGTACATACCTGTAAACTTAACTCTCTGCAGTTAAGGCAGGAGGAGGAAATTCACAACTTTGTAACTTACAGAGAACTTGTCACAGAATAAAAGCTTTATTTAAAAAAAAAAAAAAGGCTTAGGATGTGGCTCAGAGAAAAGACCTGGGTTTAATCCCAGTGTCAAAAAGACCAGAGCTACGCAAAATGGATTCTTAAAGAGGGAAAGATAAGTGTTCATGAACTATATTGGGTAGAACATGAAAACACAGACTACTAGTAGGAGAGTAAATGATCTAACTTCGAAGAGAAGTTGGTCATCGCTATGCAGTGTGAAATGCAAACTTTTGACCCAGCAATTTATTTCAGAGCTCAGAGGCAGGCAAACACTCTCTTTTAAAATATTTTAGGATTCAAAACATAGTAAATATTTTAGGCTGCAAAACCAAACAACAGTCACAATTACTCAACTCTTTATAATAAGAAGCCACCATAGAAATAATTAGGCAGCTATGTTATAGTCACACACACACACACACACACACACACACACACACACACACACACACACACACCAGTTACCGGGGATTAAACTCAGGACCTTGTGGGAGGTTTTTTGTTGTTTGTTTTGTTTTGTTTTTAGTTTTTTGAGACAGGGTCTCTCTTTGTATTTCAGGCTGATCCTGAACTCAGCAGTTCTCCTGCCTCTGCCTCCCGAGTACTGGGATTACAGACAGGAGCCACCACACTAGGAACTGTGGTATGTGGTACTGCTAGAGAGCTTGAGTCACCACGCCTGGCATTGTCACGGCTCAAACTCAGGACCTTTTGCTTGCAAGGCAGGTACTGGAACCACTGAGCTAAATCCCCAGCCCAGGACCTTGTGTTTTTGAGACAGATGTGGTGACACTGAGCTAAATCTTGGGCCCAAAACTTTTTTTCTCATGGCAACTTGATTTTGTCCCCAGGCTCTAGTCTGTCAACCACCGGCGAGTATCCTGGTGCCCGTGTACAAACACACGTGGACTGAGCCCATCGCAGTCAGAACCTAGGAATGCGACTATCCTGATGCTGTGGAGGGAACCCAGCCGGTCACGATCTCAGAACCACGGTCACCAGTCACATCGAGGATCTGAACAAATGGCAGATCTTCAGGGCCAGCGCAGCATGCAGCAGGGCTACATCCCCAAACAGAACAGGATGGAGCCAGGGGCCGAGAACAGGGCCCCTCCATTATCAGAAGGAAAGGTGGGGGTTCAAATGTGAGGTGCTCTATTTGATGCCTGGGAAATGTCTACTGGCTGAATAGAAGATGACTTACACTAACATACAGCACAGTGCCGTTGTATGTTAGAGACTGGGCCTGGGACTGTGGCTCAGTGATAGAGCACTTCCCATTCAAGGCAGCGCAGGAGAGGGGCAGGAGGGAGAGGAGCAAGGGGGGAGGGGAAGGAGAGGAAGAGAGAAGAGAGGGGAGGGAAGGAGATGACAGGAGAGGGAGGGGAGGAAGAAAGGAGGGAACCTGACTCAGTTTCCTTCCACCGCGGGGAGGACTACTTACGGTCAGTCTGTGCTTTCACCCGTGTGTACACAACTGTAAACACTTGTGTGGCTTTTATTCACCATTAGAAAAAATTGTAGTAGCCAATATACATCTTTCTAAAACATCTTTTTAAAAAATTAATTGTTCCTACCTCTCTGGGAGGCTGAGGCAGGAAGATGACAAATTTGAGCCACATCTAGGCAATTTAGCCATTTATGAAGATCCTGCCTCAAAATTAAAAAAAAAAAAAATAAGGAGCCAGGCATGACAGTGCATGTCTGTAATTCCAACTCTCAGGAGACTGAGGCTGGAGGATCACCATGAATCTGAGGCCCGTCAAGGTCTCTGTATCATTCCGTCATATGAACATACTCTCGTTATTTATACATTCCCCTTTGATGGACAATTAGCTCATTTCCAGCTTTTCTATTTTGCAAACAACACTGTAATCTCTCTCTGTGTATGTCTCCTTGTGCTCACATACAAAATTTCCCTGGACCAATGGATGCATTGAAATGGAGTTGTTAAATCCTATCATACGCTCACTTTCAACTTTAGAAAATATTGCTGAATTATTTTCCAGAGTGGCTGGGCCAATTTATAGTTGCACCCACTCCCACAGACTATTATATGGCTTTATTTTGCCGTTCTGATGCATATGAAGTGCTATGCTGTATGTTAGTTTGCATTTCCCAGATTACTAGTGAGGTTCAGCATCTTTTCATGTATTTTTCCATCTGTGTCTTGTCTATTTATACCTTTTGCCCATTTTTCCTGCATTTTTGTCTGTTTTACACTGATTTGTAGGAGACCCTTAGATAGTTTAGAAACTATTCACTTTTTAAAATGTATCTGAGCACAGTTTTTTATTCAACACTGTGAGAACCAAAATATCAATAATCCTTTCTGTAGTGTAACATTCTGGTATAGATGCAGAAGTGGGGGTGGAGGATTGAACCGGGGGCCACACGCATGCTAGACAAGAATTCCATCATTGCTCTACATCTTCAGCCTTTTCATTCCACTTGCTATTTTTAGGCAGGATCTTGCTAAGTTACCCAAGCTGGCCTCCTACTTGTGCTCTTCCTGCCTCAGCCTTCCTAGTAGATGGGATAAAAGCATGGGCCCCTACGCCCATCTTATATAGGCATTCTTATAAGAAAGTAAAACTCGGGGCTGGGGATTTAACTGAGTGGTTCCGGCGCCTGTCTTGCAAGCACAAGGACCCGGGTTCGATCCCCGGTAACCACATACCATACTGGGCGTGGAGACTCACGCCCAGCAGCAATCAGTACCACAGACCACAGTGCCGGGCGTGGTGGCTCACGCCTGTCATCCCAGCACTCGGGAGGCAGAGGCAGGAGGATTGCTGTGATGTGAGTTTGAGTCTGAGCTGAGGGCCAGCCTGAACCACAAAGTGAGACCCTGTCTCAAAAAACCCTTAAAAAAAAAAAAAGGAAAGTAAAACTCACAAGATACTTTACCAAAAAACTAAAATAATTGCTCCTTTTATTTCTTTTTACCTTTCTCTGTGCCAAAAAAGTCTACAAAAGGTCAGTTCCTAGAGTGTCTACTCAAAGGACCCACTAGAATGTTCCCTCCGTCAAAGTCTCCTAACTCAAAGAACAAAAACAGATGGTGCACACGAAATAAGAAATGTTGAAGAGGTTATTTACAGGGAACTATAGATGGGCTTAGGGTAGGAGTGGTGAACCTTTTAGATCTCTCAGTGATGACAAACAGCCGGCTATGGCACACATGCTATAGGTCTGCCACCACTGGCTTAGGAGACCATGGGCAAAGCATCATCCCAAAAGGAAAAGAGGACACACAAGGAAGCCTGTGCACCAGGCACCTAGGCGTGAGCAGTGGCGTTCTGCTGAGGGGATGCACATCCTGACCCCAGCTACCTCCCTCCGGCCCTCCCTCCTCTGCCCGGTGCCTCTGATGTCCCTGAGAAGGCTTCCCAGGGACATAGGTCTGGAGAGCGCTGGAGGTTGGTCTGGACACAGGCTGAAGACTCCCAACACCCTCGCCCGACAAGTGAAATCAGATCCCGCCCCACACTTAGGAAAGACAGATCGCGTGACTTGAGACATTTGTCTTTCTCCCTGAATGTAAGTGTAAACCAGGAGACTCTGGGCAAGAACTCTGCGGAGAGTACACTACAGTATTCCAGCCTGGTGCAGAGTCACTGGACAAGAATAAACTGGAACCTCCAAGTAAACCCATGTGCTCTGTCATAAATTTGAAAATATTAAGAGCATGTTCAAGGTCATTCAAAGGACACTTTGATTATACAAGAGCACTGAGAACAAGCAAAGGCAAGCCTGATAATGTGAACAGGCGTACAGCTCACAGAGCCCTTCATCTCCCACCTTTCATCTCTGCCGAGGAGAAAGACCACTGGATAGAAAACAGCAGAGCAACGTGCAGGGGAGAGATTATAATCCAACCTGGTAGACGGACTTAGAGGAAGCACTTGGTTCACTACATCAGCGCAGACCTCCTGGTCTACGACCTCCAGCCTCCTCCCAGAAGACATGGTGACAAAATGAGCTGCAGTCTCTTACCTCCAAAGAATGCTGGGACACGAATGACCAGTGCAGTGCTCAGACAGCCTATCAAACCTCACTACAGCCAGACATGGTGGCTCGCCCCTGAAATCCCAGCACTCAGGAGGCAGAGGCAGGAGGACTGCTGAATTTAAAGCCAGCCTGGGCTACACAGTGAGTTCAAGGCCAGCTTGTACTACCTAGCGAGACCTTGTCTCAACAAAAGGCAGAACGAAGAACATTGAATTGTACTTAAGATTGAAGAACAAACCATGACCAAATGGTTGACAGTAGTTCCTTTTGCAGCCAAAACCTGCAGGCTAAGTCAGGCCCCTCCGTGCCGCATTCAGCACTGTGAATGGGACAAAGGAATGTGGTCCAAATGTGCACAGAAATGGACGCAAGTTGTGAGTCCGTCCCGCTAGTACCACCTGATTCAGCCTTTGGCCTTGTCCAGTTCTCTGAGTGAGTAAGTGAGAGTCCAGCTGGCCGGGATGTGCACCCCTTCCATGGCTGGGAAAGAGCACCAGTTCACTGGATGGCACAGCGAAGATTCAACGACAATAATAGAGAGCCAAACTTGACGATAAAATTTGTCATTGACATAAATGTATCAAAAATGGGCATCTGAAATGAACAGACACTTTTCAGAGGAAGAAATAAAAGCAGCTAAGAAGCATATGAAGAAATGTTCAACATCACTAGTCATTCGAGAGATGCAGATGAAAACAACATTAAGATTTCATCTCACTCCACATAGAATGGCTGCCATTTCAGAATTAGCCAGCAGCAAATGTTGGCGAGGCTGCGGAGAAGAAGGAACCCTTCTCCACTGTTGGTGGGACTGTAGACTCGTACAACCCCTGTGGAGATCAGTTTGGAAATTCCTCAAAAAGCTAGGATTGGAGGTCCCATTTGACCCAGCCATCACTATGCTAGGTGTATACACCCAAGAATTAAAAGATTCATGGGCCTGGGATATAGCTCAGTGGTTCTGGCGCCTGTCTTGCAAGCGCAAGGACCCGGGTTCAATCCCCGGTAACCACATAACAATACTGGGTGTGGAGACTCACACCCAGCAGCAACCAGTACCACATACCAGTGCCGGGCGTGGTGGCTCACGCCTGTAATCCCAGCACTCGGGAGGCAGAGGCAGGAGGATTGTTGTGATGTGAGTTTGAGGCTGAGCTCAGGGCCAGCCTGAACCACAAAGCGAGACCCTGTCTCAAAAAACCTTAAAAAAAAAAAAAAAAAGATTCATATCACAGTGACATATGTGCACCTATGCTTATAGCAGCTCAGTTTGTGATTGCTACATCTTGGAAACAACCCAAATGTCCATCAACTGGAGACTGGATAAAAAAGTTGTGGTTCTTCTACAGAATGGAGTATTACTCTGCCATAAAAAATGATGAGTTTGAATCATTTATACTTAAATGGACGTACCTGGAGGACATCCTCAGAAGTGAAATAAATAGGTCACAGATGTGTGAATATCGTATCTTTTCTCTGGTATGAGAAAATAAAGATGTAAATGAGTCCTAGAATGTATGTTATAGATTGTGAAATAGAAAACACTCAAAGCATAATGGAGTGAAGGGGGAAAAATAATGAGATTATAACAAAAAAGAAAGGAAATAGAGTTTATGTATATAGGGGGTGGGGGTGGTAGGGTGGGTAGAGCAATGGGAAAAAATGAGAATTAAGTTGTGTCATATACTGGTACAAATTCTCATTGTTGAGTGCAGTCATGATGTGTATATGTAATGTACCAATAAAGATTTCAATTTTTAAAAAAGAAATAAATGTAAGTGCCCTACACAATCTTTCTTTTTTCATCCCTAAGAAAGGAACGAGAAAAAATATGACCAGGCTTCCAACTAAACACAGCGAAGTTGATTTCTCCACTTGCGTCGCTCTGTCTCCCAAAAACCTACAAAAGGGCCAGAGATTTAGCTCAAGCGGTACCGTGCCTGCCTTGGAAGCACAAGGGTCTGGATTTGATCCCCAATACAAAAAAAAAACCAGAGAGGACCGCAGAAATTGCGAGGCCAGCCTGGGCGATACAGTTCAAGGCCAGCCTGCACTACTTCAAAAAACACCATAGTGGGCCGGGGAGTTAGCTCAGTGGTTCCGGCGCCTGTCTTGCAAGCGCAAAGGCCCAGGTTCGATTCCCCGGTAACCACATAACAATACTGGGTGTGGAGACTCACACCCAGCAGCAATAAGTACCACATACCACAGTGCCCGGCGTGGTGGCTCACGCCTGTCATCCCAGCACTCGGGAGGCAGAGGCAGGAGGATTGCTGTGATGTGAGTTGGAGGCTGAGCACAAGCCAGCCTGAACCACAAAGCGAGACCCTGTCTCAAAAAACCAAACAAAACAAAACAAAACACCATAGTGACAACCGATGAACACTTCTATAGAACAAAACGTATACGTCTGTGAGAGGAACGAGCCGGAGAGAAGCCGAGAGCAGAGCGGGAGCACGTCTGGAAAGCCGGCCAGTGCCTGACACCTGCGGGCAGAGCCCAGCGCCAGGGCCCAGGCGCTGCGGAGGGGCTGGGACCCGCGAAGGGCGGAGGGGTGTGGGGGGACTGCGCAAACCAAACACACTGTTCCGGGTTCTCCAGCCTCATCGAGGTCCCCCCACAAAGTGTCCACAACCCCTCAAATTCAGAGGCACCTCCCCTTGCCCTCCCAGGAACCAAGCTGGGCTGTGGGCGATCGTGCCCTGCGAGTGTAGATCACGAGTCCGCTTGCCTTCCGCCCCGTGTGCTGTGTCTTTGTCCGCTGATTCCTAGGAGTCCTCTGAGGATGGGGAGGACATTTCCCATCAGCCGACAGGTGAGGAAGTGAAAGTTCTCGACTCAGTGAGGAAAGAAAACAGTGCACGCTGAGGTTGCGGCGATCTGCTCTGCCGGAAACGGAGAAGGAGGAAAAAGAAATCCGTGCTGCTTAGGCGGTTGTACTTCAAACTGCAAGAGCCGCTGCAAGCGCCATCACGGTTAGGGCTTAGTTAAGACAGGAAAAGCGTTTGTGTGTGTATGTGTGTAAGAAAAAACATAAAATAAAGTGAATTACACTTCTGCACTTTCGGGCATCCATTTGGGGTCTGGGCAAATACAAGGAAATTGCTACACTAGAGCAAGCTGCTGAGTGATACTGTGTCTCCATTTACCGAACAGAATGAGACAACCATCAACCAAATACGTAATAAATTTACTCTGTCAACTTCTAACGTCCTGCCACAAAGGTAATCTTGGAATTCTAGGGTTTGTCCTATCATACTGTAAGTTTAGGTAACTTCTGGATGTAATTCCCACGATTGTCCGCTAGGTGGCACTGTGGTTTAAAATAAGATTCCACAAACTGCTCCTGCCCCAGTATCCTGGGCAGTGATGGCGAAACTTTTGGAGCTGTCATTGAAACAATCAGCCTACTGTAGCACTCATGCCATGGATTTGCTACCACTAGTCCTGTGCTATGATCGGTAACTAAAATGTTTTTAATTTTTACAAAATCAGAAATCTAAATGCATAAATCCAGAAAAACCTAGATGTAAAAATTCTAGTGATCCCTGAGTCACTGTGTGCTTTAGTTTGTTATTCTTGCTTCTAGCGGCCTATATTATATATACATCAGCTGTAACACTCAATGTTATTGTACTTCTGCGTGCATGTATATGTGTGTTTGCAGGGTACTGAACCCAGGGCCTCCAAACTCAGCTAAATGTACAGCTCTTTTTGTTTTGTTTTGTTTTGTTTTTATTTGGAAGCAGTCTTACTAAGTCACCAACTTCCCAAGCTGGGTAAACTTGAGGACCTCCTGCCTAAGCCCCCCAAAGTGCTGTACCACCATACCCAGTTTACTTTGTAATTCTCAGACCACAAAATAAGTTGGGTGTCAAAGCTACAGCTCCTTCACATCCTAGACATCCTGCCACGTTTTTGCATATTTATATCTCAGGCTCTTGGAGTGTCCCCTTAATTTGAAAAATAATATTAATAAAAGCAAACAAAATTAAAAGTTCTTCCCAGCACAAGTTTGTGCCAGTATCTCAAATATGACAGTCTCTGGCCCCTCCCTCTTCGACAGCTAATGAAGACTTATGCTTTGCTCTTTAAAAGCTAATTACTTAATATCTAGCTCTTTCCATCAAGTTTGGCCGCTTATCAAAGCTTAGTTTCTGCGCTTCCCCACCTGTGTCAGACCTACACAGTCCGTGGGGTCCTGCTGCTCACCAGGCCCTTGTGAGTGGCAGCAGCTCTGCTCCTAGTCAGGCCTCAAATCCAGAAAACGTTCCTGTGACTAGGCGTCTATAAAATACCAAATCCGTTCGCTCCTGGCATAACTTGCCCTCCTGGAGCTCTTAACTGATTGTTTCTTTCTTTCTGGCTAAAGGTCAGTGGTTTATCCCAAAATCAGGATTGTCTTTTCTTTCATCTAGCTGACATCCGGCTGCAGCGCCGACCCTTCCTTCTCTGAGTTTTGGCAACGTCTGCAAAGTCTGAATTCCCAGTTATTATTATGTTGTATTATATCGTCCTCTAGTGGTTTCAAAATTCTCACCTCCCTTTTCTTCAGGAAGTGTTTGTGGGTCCTCACAACAAAACACGCTCTACCACAAGAAGACCACACAAACAGCCTAGAGGCTGAACAAATACCTGTTAGGTGGGCGGGCGTGGGTGACCCTGGGCCCACGACCTACTTGGTGACAGAGACTGGACGATATGCCCACCTCCTACCCAGAGCGGGCACGCCAGCATGGCAGGTTCGGGTAACGGGTGCCATCCTGGCCTCCCTCTAAAGCAGACAATGAAGTGCCATGTGTCATTGCCTCTGCTGTGGACTTAATGTTGGCATCCCTGAAACACACCCTGAATCCCACAGCGGTGGTACGTGGGGGTCAGGGTAGGGTGAGATCATGAGGACGGAGGCCTGCATTAGAGTAAGCGTCCTCGTATGCAGGTGAGGGACAGGGAGAAGGTGGCCACCTGCAGGCCGGGAAGAGGGCCTGCCTTCAAGTTCCTCAGTGCTAGCGCCCAGCCTCAGACTTCCCACACTTTAAAACTCAGAGTATGTTGTTGAAAATGTCCTGTTTGTGGTATATTGGTAGAGCCTCCTGCAGTGAATATGACAGTCTCTTGTACAGTTTCAGGGGAATCCCATGCACACTTTGCGCATTTGTGGGGGCACAAAAATCCTAAAAGTAATACTTTTACTGGGCATGGAGGGGTATGTCTAATTCCTGCAGTCGGGAGGGTCAGAAGGGGGGATCATCCCCAGCTTGAGGCTGGCCTGGGCCATATAGAAGACCCAGCCTCAAACAAACAAAAATCTGTAGGTTTTCTACAGACAGTAGGTATGGTGGAATATGCCTGTAATTGAAGCACTCTGGGAGGCTGAGGCAGAAGAATTATAAGTTTAAGGCCAGCCTGGGCACTTAGATTCTACCTCCAAAGATTGTTTTCAAATTTTTTTAAAGAGCTGGTAGTATACCAACTGGTCAGACAGTCCTGTGGAAAAGCAGCACTTGCAGAATGGCAATTTAGGAACCTCTAAACATCCATGCCTACATAAAAGCATGAGCATTCACAAAAGTTGCCAAAGATAATGTTTTTAAGGTTTTTTTGAGACAGTTTCTCTTTGTAGTTCAGACTGGCCCTGAACTCACTATGTAGTCCAGAGTGGCCTCAGATAGGCAGCGATCTCCTGCCTCAGCCTCCTGAGTGCTTGGATGACAGGTGTGAGCCACCACGCCAGGCTGCAATTGTTAAAGACTGAGGCTGTGTTTCTACTTGAGAAAAATAAGGCAGATCAAAAACTCGAGCCCATGAAGTAGGATGTGCACAGCATATTTCTGGGACTTAAGCAGGCCGGTACTCGTTTCTGGAAGGACTAAAGCTCCAGGGCAGCCAATCCTTAACAGGACAGCAGTGCTGAAAACTTTTTAAAGAGTAATTTTACAGGCAGCTTGACTCAGCCAACAGACTGTCAGATGTCTCGTATACATTTAGGACGTAGAAGGACGCATCTGCAGGAGATTCACTTTTGAACCAGTAGAGAGGCATATTCCATCTTTATAAATGTGAATGGCAGTGATCCAGGCCACGGAGGCCCAAATAAAATCAAGGAGTATTTCCCATTCCGAAACTGGGACCACCACACAGCCACCTTTTTCTGTCCTTAGACATCAGAGATCTCCATTGTCAGGCCTTCAGCTCCCAAGTCCAAGTCAGTGTCTGCTCGCTTGGATCTCAGACTTGCCGACTGGGATTAATTTACACCCTCAGGCTTTCCGGCTCTCCAGTTTGCACATGGCGTAGCTTGGGACTTGTGAACCTCTGTGTCTATGGGAGCCCGTTCTCATAAGTCTCTTTGTACATGTATACACCCTGTCTTACTGGCAAACCTTCAGACACCAACCCTTCTGGCTCTCAGGGAAATAGGCTACTGATCAGTGGGAAGTAATCTGACCTACTTCGAGTGGAAAGAAAGAACCAAGATATATCATGTATCAGTACAAATTCCCGGTGCTGAATGTGATCATGATGTATATTTTAAATGTACCAATAAACTTATAGGGGAAAAAAATGGTTGGGAGTTCAAGGGACACCAAGTGTTCTTTGGGACAGAGCCAAAGTAATATCACATCATATCTAAAAAGAAAAAAAAAATTTTCTACTATTTTGAGGTCCCGGAAAAAAATCCCATGCTAGAAGCTCTGGAAATAACTTTCTAGCATTCAGAAGCTCTAGAAATAACTTACCAGCGTTCAGAAGCTCTGGAAATAATTTATTAGCATTCAGAAGCTCAGCCCAACAGAGCTGAGATATGTCCACGATTCCACTAGAGGGAGTCTGACTACATACCTACTCCACACAAGGGGGCGCAAGGACCTGGTGCTCCCAAAATGCCTACTCCTTCGGGGCAAGAGTACACCTGGCAATGAACTCTGCAGTTTGCTATAGACAATGGTAGAGGCTCCTCTGGGGTTCCTTTTATCATAAGATAGCAGGAAACCACTAGAGAAGTAAGTCAGTGGAGCTGCTCTAGTGTATAGTTTTCACTCTTACACAGTAAGTTCTAGAGAGCTTCTGAGCAACTGGTACATACAGTGAATCAGCTTTAGCAAGTACAATGTCACTGTTAAAATTCATGATAAATATTCTCACTACAATTTTTAAAACTCGGTGGAAGAGGGCCGGGGATTTAGCTCAGTGGTTCCAGCACCTGCCTTGCAAACTCAAAGTCCCAAATTCAATCCCTGGTACCACATATGACAGTGCCGAGCATGGTGACTCATGCCTGTAATCCCAGCACTCAGGAGGCAGAGGCAGGAGGATTGCTGTGAGTTTGAAGCCAGCTTGGGCTACATAGCAAGTTCAGGGCCAGCTTGAACTACAAAGTGAGACCCTGTCCCCAAAACAAACAAGAAAAAAAAAAAAACTCAGTGAAAGAACCTCCAGATATTGACCTGATATTTCATAAAAACTTTCTTGCCTACTGTACTTATATCTACTCACCACCAATATTCTTGCTAATGTGTCTGGTATACTTTGCTAAACAAACACACTAAAATGACAAAACCTTAGGAAACTGAGTAGGTAAAGCTAAGTAAAAGATACCAAATATATTCATCCTCTGAGACAACAATACTAGCATGACAACCCCATGTATCTGATAATACCAATACAAAATACAAAGAGTAGCAAGTGCTACTTTGCTGCCATGCCCTCACTGAAGTTGGCCTTCACTGGCAGAAACAGCACATTTAATTCACATTTAAATCAACTCTCAGTGCTCCATCAGTGCATTCATAGTGACTTGTGTCTTGTTACTCCATAGCCCACCTCGCGGCTTCACAGCACTTGATTTGTAGAACAAGAAGCAAAGACCTTAAGATGACTTAGCAGGACCTACAAGTACCGGAAGTTGCAAGATTATCACTTACAAAACGTTCAGGACCTGTTACATCGCCAGCATTGGCCAATGAAAATATCCCCTGGGTAGCAAGTTGTTGAACCTTGTCCCTGCCCACCAGGCAGCAAGTGGCTTGATGCTAGGTACACAGTCTTAGATTTAGTAGGCAACACACACCTTTAGATATACACATGCATTTGGATGATTCTCAGACTTATTTACCAAATAAGCTATAAACTGCCACCTTGAAGTTTATTCCAGAGGAAAAGGAGGTTTGATATCAGATACAAGCTACTGTGCTTCTTATGGACTGAAAGACTTGAATCCTACAGTTGTCGATGGCAAGCTAATGGTTCAAGGAGCTTTGTACAGTCCCAAAGAGAAACCACAACCCACACATCACTGATGCCAGATCGAGCTCACACCCTACTCTCATGCTGCTGGGATCCACTAGAGATCAAATTTGATGGCAGATAAAACCCAGTTCATGATCAACAATGTGGGTGAGACAAGCACCAAGACGAGCCTTTATAAAATAAATGAAATCCAATTCTGAGTAACTCCAAAAATACTATTTTTCAAATCTTCTCCCATTGCTTGATTAGTTTTCTCTAAACTCACCCACATCCTTTAAGTGTGTTTAAAGAAACATACAAACTTCAACATGGCTGTGGTTTGCAGAGCATGCCAGAAACACAGCAAAGTGATCGTTGTGTCACAGTCCCATTCACTAAAGGGCTTAGGTGTACAAAGTCAACAAGGCTTAGTACAAAGGCCAACAAGTCCTTTCTCTTTCATACAAGTCTTGTCTTTCTGCAGAGTGTCTATTATTGACTTTTTTTTTTTTTTTTTTTTTGAGGCAAGGTCTCTTTTTTTTTTTTTTTTTTTTTTTTTTGTAGTTCAGGCTGGCCAATGCAATGCTCCTGCCTCTGCCTCCCGAGTGCTGCTGTTACAGGCAAGAGCCATCATGCCCCGCACTGTGGTATGTGGTTCTGATTGCTGGTAGTGTGAGTTTCCACGACCGGCATTGTTGTACGTGGTTACCTAGGATCTAATCCGGGCCCTTGCATTTGCAAGGCAGGGGCCGGAACCACTGAGTTAAATCTCCGACCCTGACATTTTTCTTTTAAAAATCCACAAGCTTAAGGAGCCATTTCCAGCTCTGAGGAATTCAGAATTTCTATCTGGGCCATCTCTTCTGAGTTAGAAGCACCTCCTGCCAACCAGTGACCATAAGCTTTCCCAACTGCATTCATTACGGACAAAGAATTATTCCACAGCGACTTACAAGCTCAAATATTTCCAATATGTCAAAGGCACAATCTTGGGTGCTTAACACACTGACCCTGAGAGGGAAGACAGTGACTAGAAGAGCTATAGAAGTACCAGGGTAAAGAGGGTCAGCCACAAGAATCCCATAGATGGGCCACTTGGGGGAAAGAAGGAATATCATTCACATAGCCATGGACCCTGGCTCGGAAATTCACTGGAAACATTTCAGGTTATGAAAGAAAACTTTACCAGGAAGTGACAAACCACCTCTAAAACTTAATTTTCCATCTGTAGCCAGAATGATCTAGTCCAAAAATGAACCCTGATTATTCAGGACACTTTTTATTAAAACATAATTCTGGTTTAATTTAAGGCTTGATGTTGGGTCATCAACCCTGGACATCAATGATACCAAAATAACTAAGTATTTTCCAGGGTCAAAGAGGTCTAAAGAAAGGTCGATTCCTGAACTGTAGAGAACAACGGCTAGTATATGGGTTTAATTTTGAGTCTTCCAGATGGAGCTCATGTCATCTTAGTAACTGAATCATTATTCTAGAGGGATGTGAAGAGAAAATATGAATGCATCCCAAAGAAGATACATAAAGACGACAGGGAACTGCTGTCAGAGTAGTCGTGTGGCCTGTGCTAACCTCTGTGATGGAGGTACGTGACTTAGGAAGACTCCTTACTTGAAGTTCTTCTGGTGACTGACAAGCAGGACCTTTGTCTAAGAGTGCTGCTAACCTCTGGTGAGCAAAGGACAAGGGAAATGTGTGAGGATTTCCTGTGGTCAAAATCTCAATGAAATCTCACCCACAAAGTTCAGTATGAGACTGAGCTCAAAGCGCCATATACTGATACACATAGCCTGCAGACACACGAGGTGGCAACATCACTGACACTAGAGCTCTCAGGTCTTTTTAGGCTCTGCTTCCTGCACTATGCCATCTTCTTTGATAGATATTAATCAAACTGTAGCCTTAGACCAAGGGTACTGGTGTCCAATACACAAACTAATATCTAGTGGAGGCAGGACTGACCAGGGGTTAATCAGAACTGGAGACCATGCTAAGTAAGACACATGGGATGTGGGATGCCCTTATGTTGTTTTAGGAAAGTGAAGTATTCTCGTAGCCAAAAATTAGCATCAGCCTAATGTTCAACACACTCAGTATTGTTGTCATTTAAGTCTTTTAGGAGTCTGGAATTGTGATCCTAGCAGGTGGCATACGGCAATAAGCCAGTCTAAAGACTAAGTCCTTGTACGCTGAACAGAAACTAGAATACCCAGCATGGTAGGCTCTACTGTATGATGACCAACTATTGCTTCTCGGCCTTTTGGTTAAGACCAAATGTAGTATCTGTATGATGACCAAGAGGCCTCCTCAAACACAAGAAAACCAAACACCTGGAGAAAATGATCTACTTACGAAAATGGGATGAATTTGGGGTTTTGAAGTGTTAGGTCATTACTCCAGATAAAATACAGCTATAGAGGCAGCATAATTCAGAAAAAATTTAAAAACTCAAAATAGCTAATAGGAAATCCACCCTTAAAGGTCCCACGGCAAATGGAAACAGAGAAATGAGCAAATTCTCGGGCTGAGGGGCATCCTCATTAGAGGATGGAGAAAATGTGACTGAAAATTACCCAGGAAAGCAGAGCACATGGCTTATTTCTCATTTCTCACAAATTACAACATGGTAAAATCTGTTTCAACCTAATGTTAGAAAACAGCTTTCAAAGAGGACAAAAGAGTAGCTGAAAACAATAGCAGCTGCCTGGGTCTATAACTCTCAATATTTCCTCAATTCTTTTCCTAACCATTCAATACAGAACAAATGAAATTGTATTAAAGCCATGCTATCAAAGTAACAAGGAAAATGCCCCATATTTTCTTACATCACTTAAATGCAAGAGCCACGTCCTGATTTTCAGCACCACTGCTACAAGAACAGCTCAAGAAGCGATGAGGAAGGACTTTGGGAGCCAGGAAGTAGCCCCAGACTGGGGTAAAACCAGAGCCAGAAGACATATCCATCTTCACTGTGATCATATTTAAAGTGCTTGGAACAGACAAATCCTGCCACTGTACAGTCTTTTAAAGCAATCTAGCTATTTAATGTGGTCAGAAAAGAAGCTCACCTGGCTACTATGACCTATGAATAACTTGCCACAGTGAGTGATCAATGGCAAGCTCTCAGTACAGTTCTGTTCTCCATAGTGCCTCACCAACTACTCACCTGGTACGAGGTTGACTACCATGGGTTTCTGCTGCACCACAAAAACCAATGTCTGGAACTCACAGGAAAAATAGAAATTAGTTCCATTGTATAAATTGCCTTGTGCAGCACCACGAAGGATTTAGGGCATTCAATCCAGAATATACTGTCCCATGCAACGTCAGATGTTAGCATCCACTTCAGTGGAAAGCATGCCAGTATGACCAATAACCCTGGAGTTCACTGATTATATTACACCAATTGTCTAACTCCAGATAGCTAGGTTTCAAATATGCCTGCAGCAGGCCATCTCAGGTATTTTCTATGGACAGGATGCTATTCCTCCAAGATGTGGCATACATTTGATGCAAATACTTTTAAAGAGCACTGTCACTGTCACATATCTGGTAAGAAGGAACAAAGATAGCAATAGCCCCCTTGTCATCATTCTCAATGACTCCTTTGAAGAATGCATGATTCTGCCCGTGTAATTTTAGAGGTCAGGACCTCCAACCCTGCAAAACATGAAAGCAGCAACAATTTTTCTGCTAGGGGACACTTGAGTTCCTTGTGTCTACAGAGCAAGAATGAAAAAGTAGTATTCCCTTGGCATAGGCCTTTGACTTTGATAAACCAGAAAATTCAGGCCTAGTGAGCCATCATTGGGTCAGGGAAAAATGTTTAATGTAGATGAACTTCAATACTTCTTGGTAGCCCTCTTCTGATTATGATGGCAAGTGAACAGGAGAAGCACACCACCTTTACTTTACATGGTGACTAGTGAGCACTTCTCAAGGAGGTAAGCCAACCAGAAAAGAAGAGCAAGGGTCACCATAAGGAGATGAAGAATGCTGGTGTTATGGCTTAAGAGTCCTCATAAAACTCTCATGTTAAGAGGTTGGGATTCCAAAAGGTGATTGGAGAATCAGGAATCATACTCAGCAGATTAATCCATCGATCAATTATTAGCTGAATGTTCTGTTTAGGAGCTGAGGCCTACTTGGGATGGGGAGGTGGGGGTGAGACCTGGAAGAGTTATTTTCATAAAGAGCAGAATGTTATGGTTTGGACCTAAACATCCCTCAAAGACTCATGGAGTCAGGGGTGGGGCTCTCAGAAGGTAACTGGGCTATATTCACTGCTATACTCAGTCCATGAGTTCATAACCGAATGTGCATTAGGAAATGGAGCCTGTTAGGAAGAGATGGATCAGTAGGGGATGTTATTAGAGGAAGTAGCTCTTTTTCTGGTTCTTTTGCTTCTTGGCTACCACAGTTGATGCAGCTTTCCTCCACCATGCCATTGCTGCCATGAATCCACAGACTATGCACTGAATCCTCCCAAATTATGAGCCAAAGTCTCTCCTTTAGGTTGCAGGTGTCAGATAGTTTTCCCTAGCAATAGAAAAGTGAGCAACACAGTTGATGACAACATTGAGACCGACTAGAATAAAATGAAAGTTCCTATTCCTGGTTTTCTCTTCAGGAAGAAAGATCCATCCAAATTGTCGATGAAATGTTTCTTAAATGTGGATAAATAGATCTAATGTGGCCCAAAGAATGGACTGTAGTCAACAAGGTGATGTATCATACAGACCCTCGTTTGTGGAAGAGCAAGTCCCCATTCATGAGAATGTTTGACATTCCTTAACCCACACCCAGTGAGACTGGTGGAAAATCATGACCTGACTTCATCCTAATAGAGCTCAAGTCAGACCACTTCAACTGTCAGACCCACACCGCATGCCAAGTTCTTCCTCCACTCAGTGCTGGCTCCATCCTCCCCTTACACAAGCATGAGTCCCAAGGACAACACTGGGTGGTCTCCTAACATGCTCAATTGTCAGATTCGGCTTCTCGCAGAGCTGTGGAAATGACAAGATTAGGAACATGCTGTCTTCTCAAAAGAATGATGAACCATTCCAGATACAACAGGTCTTCTACATGAAGAAAAGTTCTGGAGAACTTTAACCTTGTGCAGTTATTGACACTCTCTCTACAGTATAGCTGTCAGGAAGTATTAAATATAACATGAGAAGATCCATCAATATAAGTAGGACATTGATAACACTTGGAAAACCGCAAGCCTACTACAGAAAACATGTATTTGCCTCAATTTTTTTTTTTTTTTGAGACAGGGTCTCGTTTTGTAGTTTAGGCTGGCCCTGAGCTCACTATGTAGCCCAGGGAAGCCTCAGACTCACAGCAATCCTTCTGCCTCTGCCTCTTGGTGTGCTGGGATTACAGGCGTGAGCCACCATGCCAGGCATTGTTGTATGTGGTTACTGGGGATGGAACTCGACCTTGTGCTTGCAAGGCAGGCACTGGAACTACTAAGCTAAATCCCTGGCCCAGGCCTTAATTTACATTTACACTACCTACAATCATTGTGTTTGAGTCACTTTGATGGACCATAGTTTATTTTTCTCTGCACTACAATTGGAAAACTACTTTTCCTTTGTGTGGAGTAACAAAGAAAAACATAGGATCCTGACTCCTCTATGGCAGGACATATACATCTGCCACTTCCTAGTGGCTGATGTCCTGTAAATTCTGCAGTCAAGCATCATTCCATAGCTGACCGTACAACAAATGGATCTTCACTGGTCAAAAGACAAAAACTGTAGAACTGTTTATGTCAAATGAGCCACCTACAAAATCTCTTATAGCCTCCATGTCTAGTAAATTTTAGAAACATGTTACAACCACCTGAGTTGATCAAACCACTGCCAGAAGTTGTTGGAGACCTTGCTTTGAATCTTAACCTCAGCTGCCCTCAATAACCATCTCCCACCATATTCCAGCTTTTTTAGTTCCACAATAATGGCAGGTATGACCATTGCTGTAGTGAACAGCTCTACCAATGGGAGTTTGTCAGGACTATGGAGGGAGGAGCTAAGGTAAGTACATTCAAACACAGATCTATTCAATCTACTGGTCTGGTCGCTATCTGTAAGGGCAGATACCTGATCAAGTACATGACCAGGAAGACACTTCATGTATCCTGATCACTGGAGGAAGGGCTGAGGGACCGCTGATCTTCAGAACTCAAATCCCATAAGGAAAATTAAGATTCTGATGAAAATGTCCTGAACACCTCCACCTAAGCTCAGGTCCATACCTGCACATATACTGGCTTGTGGGAGCTCCTAAAAACAATTTTAAAAAATATAGAAGGGCCGGGGATTTAGTTCAGTGGTTCTGGCACCTGCCTTGCAAGCGCAAGGTCCCATGTTCGATCTCTGGTAACCACACACCACAATGCTGGTTGTGGTGGGTCATGCCTGTAATCCCAGCACTTGGGAGGCAGAGGCAGGAGGATTGCTGAGTTCGAGGCTGAGTTCAGGATCAGCCTGAACTCCAAAGCAAGACCTTGTCTCAGAAAATTAAAAAAAATTTTTTTTTAATTAATTTTAAAAATACAGAAATATTCAGATTTGCATGAAGATTGGACTAGGTACATCAGACCACAAGAGAACAGAGGTCATTCACAAAACAGCACAATTTAATGAAGAAATATCATGCTTTTCCTATATGGGGAACCAAAGAACAAGACAATAAGCCACACTAGTGGCAAATATAAGTGGACTACATAGTCCACTGTACAAGACACCTCTTCCTAATATTAGCAGGCTATTGTGACACAAGCATCTTGGCCCTCTCTAATTTGCCTATACATTTCAGGAGCCTGACCAAAGTGTGCATGACACAACTGGCCATGTCAGAGAGCAGAGTTGGGCTATTATTGCTCCTTTGCCAATGGCTGAGACTTAAATTTTAGTCCATGAAGTAGCAGGGCTCAGCCGAGTTCATTTCCAGCCAAGATCAACTGACTCCAACTAAGCTCTTTCTTTCTGAATTAACCATCTGTTCTTTTCAGCAAAGATATTCTTGTGCCCGCATTGTGTAGTCCTGCCTGCTTGATACTTGTTATCAGCAAGCATCCCAAGGGCTGTCCAGTTCCCTCCCTCCCACACTTACAAAAAATAAAACACTGGGCTGAGTATTTAGCTCAGTGGTTCCCAAGCCTGCCTTGCAAGCACAGGGTCCTAAATTCAGTCACCACTAACCACCTAGAACAATTCTGGGGGTGGTGGCTCACATCCACCAGCAATCACTACAACATCCCATGATGCTGGACGTGATGGTTCACACCTGGAATCCCAGAAATCAGGAGGCAGAGGCAGGAGGATTGCTGTAGTGCTCCAGGGCAGAATTATTCTGAGATCTTCATAATCCCTCAAGGATTACTGGTGACATATGCCCCACCTTCCAATTCTTTTGTTACTGTGGACACATAAATAAAAGTGTGGCAAACTCGGGTGGCTGCCTTTGCTGCCCAGAGTAGCATGAGTCAGGTCCAAGTTCAATTCTTTTCCATGTCTCATTTCTGTCTAATTATTTATTAATTCACCTTGTGCTGTCAGGCTCATAGGACACTGGGATTACTGCAGAGATTCTAGTTATGTCCCCTTCCCCTATTCCCTACATTTGCCACTCAGCACAGATTTAAATCAGATCTACTCGGGAATTTGCTTGTGAGACAAACTCAAAGTAAAAGAAACAGTGCTCAGATCTCCCTGGACAATTCCGGACGTGGATGAGAGATACTGGTGATAAATGCAAACAGCTGGGGGTAATCTTCTCTTTGCTGAGTCAAAATTATGGATCACTCTCTGTCATCAGATAAGCACAACTTTGCCAAGTCGCATAAGTCACTTGTAAAGCAAGCTGTGTGTCAGCTACCAAAGAATCATGTGATAGAATTGCTAAAAGACATTCAAATATATGTCCTGTTTTTTCCTAAGAAAGGGGGGATTAACTTAGTAACATGAGGAACATATGCAAACTGCTCTTCCCACGGAGCTGGGCAGAGGGGATTGTCTTTCCCCCCGAAAATTAACCACTTGGGCCTGAGTGTACTCTGCTCTCAAATTCTCTCAGTCAGCTCAGGAGACCCGCAGTTACCCAGGCTTCCCCTTGTTCCTCTTCACCCATTTGCTTTCATCTCACCTAGGCTTCTGCCCCAACCCCCCCCCCCCCGAGACTATTTCAGCCCCATCTGAGGAGGACCCTAATTCACCAGCACCACAGTCTCCTCAGGTGCCGCATAAAGGTCTTGTTACTCTCCTCGTAAAGCCCACTCCTAGTGCCACTCCCTACCGCCATACCCTACAAAAGGCTGTGACAGGGGCAAGGCAGTCGAAGACCCTTTGTGCTTTCTTAGCTCACTCCTGCCTGTCTCCACAACCCAGAGGTGAACATGTGCATTCACACCTCATTTGATTTTTAACATCCTAAAAGAGCTCAGGCAAAGTGTGGCGGCGAAATGGTGTCCAAAGCCCCTGTGCCAATTGACGGTGCAGCAACACAACCTTTTACTCAAAACATACAAGGACTACTGGGCATGGTGGCTCACGCCTGTAATCCCAGCAGTCAAGAGGCAAAGGCAGGAGGATTGCTGTGAGTTCCAGGCTACCTTGGGCTACATAGTGAGTTGAGGGCCAGCCTGAGCTACAAAGCAAAACCTTGTCTCAAAAAACTAAAAAAAATAAAAAAAAGTACAAGAGCCAACAGAAACTTTCACTCAGTTTTTAGTCTAATTGCAACAAGGAATCAGGGAATTAGGAGGCAGATAGATATCTAATTCCCAGAAAGCAGACATGCTGACTTTACAACGAGCCTATGAGAAGGTTAATCTGGATAGTAGACAGGCGATAAATCCTGTACGCTCTTCTAATGATCTCAGAGCACATATTAAGGCATGTCCAAATATTGGGTCTCCTTCATACAGTTCGGCTCTGATGGCTCAAGCCATTCCCCAACATTTATGTGGGGCATGTAATGCCTTAAAATGTTTTAACTGTGAGAAAATGGGGCATCTCAGAAAAAAATCTGCAAAATCAAAATGGCTTTACCAGATAACTTGGAGCCACTGAGACAGGCATCCAAAGAAAGTAAGTTACCACCTGGCGCTTGCTCTCACTGCCGAAAAGACAAACACTGGGCTAACGACTGACTCTCCAAATACGATAAGGATGGTGCACAACTGCCAGGAAAACAAATCACACTGGCATTTCCCCACGCCTAGGAAACAACAGGAGGTTGGGGCCAGGGACTCCAGTCCCTCTGCGTCAGCTGTACTCAGTGCAGACCCGCGCATGAGTACAGTCAGATGGCGTGGGTATGCAGAAGGAAATCTCTCCTCTCATCAGGGGAACACTCCGGAGCTCAGGATCAGATCTTCCTGCTGCTCAGAGAGTTCACCAGCTGGGAGGTAAGACTCCTGTATGCGTCCCCACAGGAATCTGTGGGCCCCACCACTGGGAATGATTGATGTGCTACTTGAGAAACTCTAACTTTGAAAGGCATTCTTGTCATCCTGGCTGTTCTTGATTCGGATTATACCTCTGAATCGTGTGTTCCCGTTAGTTCCACAGAACTTTGGGTGACTGGACAAGGAGATTTTATCGCACAATGGTTGCTTTTGCCTAAACCAAAATCAAATAACGTTAGCCTTAAAAATTCCCGAGAGGATTCTGAGTCTGGCCCAGAATGAATCCTTACCTACATCTTCAGTTTCATCACCTGTCCTTGTCACGTCTTCTGCTCCAGATACCGTGGCTATCTCAGCTCTCAACTAAGCCCTTTCCGGATTCAAGCGCTTTGACGGACTCTCCACATCTAGAGAGTTGGTTCGACTCACAGCTCCAAAGAGAAGCAGGATCTCCATAAGCTCTACCAGTTACAATCCAAAGCTCGACAGACTGTGAACCAGTTTGGCCCCTCAGCACTTATCAACCTCTCTCCAATTTGCCCTCCTTCAAACCGGAACCAGTGGGCACCCCTCCTCAGGGCTCTATAGCCAACAGCGCCATGGTGCAGAAGATACTGGGCACTCCTGGGCCGGGAGGTCATCTAATCCTGAGAACAATCAGGTATTGACCAAGGAGAAGTTACAGGACTTAGTAAGGAAAGTGGATCCTTTTGAACAGCTGGACAAAAACATGGAGGAGATGCTGCTGCAGATCACTAGTGACCTCATCAAGAGCGTGGTGACAGCAGCCTGCCGGCTTGCGCACCATCACAAGTCCAGCACCCTGGAGGAGAAGGAGGTCCAGCTGTACGTGGAGCGCCAGTGGAACATGTGGATCTCAGGCTTCGGCTCTGAAGAAATTTGGCCTCACCAAAAAGCTCGCACCACAGAAGTGCATAAGCAGAGAACAGCATTCATCCAGAAAACCACCAAGAAACAATGCACAGAAAGGTCAGGGTATGGAGCTGTCCGATGTATTTGGAGATACTTGAGCTGAGACCTCATCCATCTCATCCTTGGAGTTTGGGTTTGTTTGGTTTTTTCTTACAGAGAAGCATATATTTTTGTATTAATGGTATAGCAACACTTTTCTATAATGACTGCAAGAATCTGTCAAAAGAAAAAGGCCTCCTACCCCAACTTCCAGTCCCTTTTCTCTGCTGTCTCAAAGAGCAGCAGAATAGACTGTGGAGATTTGATTTGTGGTTTATTATATAAGTGACTGACGATGGGACAAAGCATTTTGGTCTTGTTGGGTGAGACAATGTCACCAACTGATTTGCAGAGGCTTTCGTTTCCTCCTCCCTTCCTCTCTTCCCTGTACTTTGTAATGGCAGGGTTGATATGAATTTGATTTGCCTTTCCAGAATAAAGAAGTTTCTAAAAATACATTCATCACTGAGGGCTTGTACCACTATATGACACATCTTGATTCTCCTTTCACCTCCCCCCCGCCCTCCTTACAATGCCCAGCCCCCTATATGTTTCCTTTTCTAATCAAATTTTTTCTTTCCCTTCTTTACTTCCCCTACCCTCTTTTTCTTTTGAACATTTTCTTTCTATTTCACAATACCTATTATACATTTTCTAACTCAATTACACTGTCATAAAGAAGTTTGTTGTTGTTGTTGTTGTTGTTGTTTTTAGTTTTCTGAGACAAGGTCTTACTGTATAGTTCACTCACTGTGTAGCTCAGGCCAGCCTTGAACTCAGAGCAATCCTCCTGCCTCTGCCTCCTGAGTGCTAAGATTACAGGCCTGAGCCACCATGCCTGGTATTGTGTTATGTGATACCAGGGTTCGAACTTGGGACCTTGGGAACTTGGGACCAAGCAGACACCAGAACCTCTGAGCTAAATCCCTGGCCCATAAAGATGTTATTAATTGAAAGACAAAGAAAAAAATTCATGAAGCCAGGCATGGTGGCTCACACCTGTAATCTCAGCATTTGGGAGGCAACGGCAGAACTGCCATGAGTTTCTGAGCTACATAGTGAGTTCAGGGTCAGCCTGAACTACAAAGTGAGAATCTGTCTCAAAACACTAAAAAAAAATTTTCAAATCCTCAGAGGCCTGGAGAAGATACACCCGTCCAGATCCAGGGCATCCCCACCACTGTGTCAGGCCAGGACTTGATTGGTATCACCTTCCTGGGGTCAGACAAGACCCTTGTGTTCACGCTGCCTATCATCATGTTCTGCCTGCAACAAGGGAAGTGTTTACCATTCCCTAAGTGGGAGGGGCCCTACGGACTCATCGTTTCCCCTCCCCGGAGCTGGCCGAGCAGACCGACACATCCTGGAGCACTACTGCCGCCTGCTGCAGGTGAACGGTTCAGCCCTTTTGCACTGTGCTCTCTGCATTGGGGGCGTGTCGGTCAGAAAGCAGATGGAGACCACCCGGCACAGTGTGCACATGACGGTGGACACCCCTGGGAGCCTCTTGGGTTTGCTACAGAACATGGTCAGCCTAGACATCCGTCGATATCTGGCCTTGAATGAGGTTGACCGCATAATCAACATGGGCTTTGAGAGTGACATCCGCATCATCTTCTCCTACTTTAAGGGCCAGAGGCAAACTCTACTCTTCAGAGACACTATGCCAAACAAGACTCAGAACTTTGCCAAGAGCACCCTGGTGAAGCTTGTCATTATCAAGGTGGGCTGTGCTGGGGCTGCCAGCCTGGTATCATACAGGACATGGAATATGTGAAGGAAGAAGCTAAGATGGTGAACCTGCCCGAGTGCCTACAGAAGACACTTCCACCTGTGCTCATCTTTGTGGAGAAGGTAGACGTGGATCCCATCCACAACTACCTGCCCTCTGAGGGAGTGATGAGCAGAATCACATGCCCTGTATACTCTCTCTCTCTCGTCTCTCTCTCGTCTCTCTCTCTCTATCTATCTCTTTCTTTCTCTTTCTCTTTCTCTCTCTCTCTCTCTCTCTCTCCTTTTTGTGGCTGAGTTCAAATAGTTCAGTTTGGGCTGGAGATTTAGCTCAGTGGTTCTGACATCTGCCTTTCAAGTACAAGGGCCCGGGTTCAGTCCCCGGTGACCACATACAACAATGCTGGGCACAGAGACTCATGCCCACCAGCAATCAGTACCACATACCACAGTGCAGGGCGTGGTGGCTCACGCCTGTAATCCCAGCACTCAGGAGGCAGAGGCAGGAGGATTGCTGTGAGTTCAAGGCCTAGCTCAGGGCCAGCCTGAACTATAAAACCAAGATGCTGTCTCAAAAAATAATAATAATAATAAATTTGCACGTGATGATACTCCACTGTTCATCATTCATTTAGGATAGAAAATACTTTTCAGGAAGGACAAATAAACTGGAAGGCATAACTATTACACATCTGCTCTTTCTATCATTCACCCTTTCTTTCAACAAGTGTTACTGGACATTTTCAGTGGAGAAAGCAGAGGGGAGAGTCAGATAGTCTCTGTCTTTACCACCACAGAGCTTTGTTTTGATGAGCAAGTGTTGAGGAGGCAGCACTTGGCATGGAAAAAGTCTGGTACTGGAAGGCAAAACAGCATAACTGAGAAAGCAAAAAGAGGGTATGGGAGCCCATATAGCACAAGTAGCTTAATACAACGTAAAGCCAAAAAAGTAAATTGGGTTAAGCCCATACCGGATGTATTTGGCCATCTTTATAATTTGAGTTTGTCTCTTGAGGGCCAAGAAAGCCACAGGAGGGTGGAGACAGAGGTGGAAGTACCTTATGAGATTTGAAGTTAGAAAACAGTTACTGAAGCAGAATGTAGAAAATACTGCGAAAGAGAAAGAGTGAGCCAGGAAGGGCAGGTGGGGGGGTTATTTACTGTAGCCATCTAAACAAAAGACACATGCTGGGCACAGTGGCTCACACTTGGAATCCCAGCATTTGGGAGGCAGAGGCAGGAGGATTGCTACAAGTTTGAGGCCAGCCTGAACTACAAAAAGAAACACTATCTCAATTAAAAAAAAAAAAAAAAAAGAAAGAAAGGCAGTTCAGGTTAAACAATGGTGACAAACATGGAAGATTCAGGGGTGACTCTAGAAACGTTCAGAAGGTACAAAATGATGCAACTTGGTGACTGACCCACTACACCCAGATATTAAGGAAGGGGAGGTAAAAGGATAGATCCAAGTTTTTAAATTTGCTAAACTGGATAAATGCTCCCAGAGGAGGAACAGTTTTGGGGGAAAGATCACAAATTTATATTTGGACACAAAACCTGAGCTTCCTTTTAGGCAAGCAGATATGGGCTGGAGGCCAAGGCAGGACAGCTGGGCATAGCAGGCGTGCGGATAGTCCCAGCTACAGTCCCCACTCCTGGGGCTTGGGGACAGTTGAAGAAAGAGGATCGCGATTTTGAAGCCAGCCTGAGCAACTCAGTGGGACTTTGCAAGGAAAAATAGAAAGATAGACAGACAGACAGAGACAGAGACCATCAGGCTAAGAAAAGGTCTGGGAGAGCTACTCAGAGAAGAGAGGCATGAATATGGAAACAAGATTGGAACAAGGTGAGCCATGAGGAGGGAGAAAGAAAAAATGGAGACACTTTTTCTTCTGTCAGGAAAAACAAACTGTAAGCAGCGTATATGTGCTGGCCTTTAAAAAAAATCATTCAAGGGCCGGGGAGTTAGCTCAGTGGTTCCGGCGCCTGTCTTGCAAGCGCAAGGGCCCGGGTTCGATTCCCCGGTAACCACATAACAATACTGGGTGTGGAGACTCACCCCAGCAGCAACCAGTACCACATACCACAGTGCCGGGCGTGGTGGCTCACGCCTGTAATCCCAGCACTCGGGAGGCAGAGGCAAGAGGATTGGTGTGATGTGAGTTTGAGGCTGAGCTCAGGGCCAGCCTGAACCACAAAGTGAGACCCTGTCTCAAAAAAAAAAAAAAAATCATTCAAGGGCTGGGGATTTAGCTCAGTGGTAGTATGTCTACCTTGCAAGCACAAGGGTCCAAGTTCAAACCCCAGGACCACAAAAAAAAATTTAAATTTTAAAAGTGTGATTCTAACCAAATCAGAAGTTTGTGTTATTATGTTTGTCACTTTTTTGTAAAAATCTTCTTGGTTTTATGTCTCATACTGAGCAACCACTTTGAAGATAATCACATACAGTATAAAACTACTGTTACTCTCTTTTTGTTTGGCTATGAAAGTTTATTTTATTTTTTCATAAAGTTAAAAAAGAAATATCAACTGAATTCAACTGAATCCTGCTTGGAGTGAAAGTTAATCTCAAGTTATGAAAACCTCAAGTTATGAAAGTTAATCTCAAGTGAATCTCATGTCATTTTATCTAGTTCCCAGAGCGCCAAAGGTATGGAAGAGCTTCTGGAGAAACACAATAGTCCTTCGCACTGCCACTCTGATTTGAATAATATCAGTTTATAAAGCTATTGCTCCCCTCCCCCCGAAAACAGTTGTCAAAATGTCATTTGGAGGAAGTGAAGCAAGACTGTCACTCCGGGTTGGGTCTCACTTGGCCCATCCCACTCCGAGCCTGTGGATCATTACCAGATGCGGGCGGAAACCTCGATAAACATAACACTGTGAAACACCTTGAGTTAAACACACACCCCCGCGCAGCCCCCCCACCCACCCGTTCAGCCAAACCGGAGTGCAAGCCCCACGTTAGCTTTCCAAGGCCCTGCTTTCCTTGCATTCTCAACAGTGTGACCCCCACACACACGCCTTTTTCTTATCCAAAACCTTATCCACACTCAGGCCAGATTCTGCTCATCTGTAAGCCCATTTTTACCATCCCACCTCCTCTAGGAAACTTCGGTGATTGTCCCTTTAAGGTGTAATATTGTCAAATGGGCCTCGGTCTCTAATGCTAACTATTCTCCACAACAGATTATAAAGACCCAGCAGGCAGGCTTTCATATGTCACTAAACTTCTCTGGGTGTATTCAAATTTAGTAGCATAGTGTAGGCTAATTATAATTTATACTGTTCCAAACCTCATTTTCATCTCTACATCCCTATGCCCAAATTTCTCAATGAGTCATAATTCACATTTATGGAGTGGTGTTTTTATTTTTTTTAACTGAGTTTATTGGTACACTTTACATACACATTCTAATTATTCAGCATTAAAAATTTGTACCTGTACATGATATACCTTAATTCTCATTTTTTTTTCTCTTTCCCCTGACCACCCTATCAATCCTAATCCCCTATTTACCATGTGATTTTCTAGATTTTTTTTTTTTTTTTTTTTTTTTGGAGACAGGGTCTCACTTTGCAGTTCAGGCTAGCCCTGAGCTCACTATGTAGCCCAGGTGAGCTCAAACTCACAGCAATCCTCCTGCCTCTGCCTCCGGAGTACTGGGGTTACAGGCATGTGCCACCACCTAGTTAGAAATTCTATGAATTTAAGGAAATTCTATACTTCGCAAAAAAGGAGTAAGATAGTTTAGAGCAACACTAAGCAACACCTCTTCCCTCTACATTCTCTCCTCACACACAGTAGCAATTCCATGGCCTGTGTCTAGCCTTCACTACCACTACTCCAGCTCCCGATCAAATACAAACCATAAAAGCAGCCATCTCTTGCCATTTTTTCACTGAACCAGTTGTCCCACCCCACTATTTGTGTTTTGTTGTTGTTTTGTTTTTCAGGTTTTTTTGGTTTTTTTGTTTTTGTTTTGTTTTGTTTTGTTTTGTTTTGTTTTGAGAAAGGGTCTCGCTTTGTAGTTCAGGCTGGCCCTGAGCTCAGCCTCAAACTCACATCACAGCAATCCTCCTGCCTCTGCCTTCCGAGTGCTGGGATGACAGGCGTGAGCCACCACGCCCGGCACTGTGGTATGTGGTGCTGATTGCTCGGAACCCAGGCCCTTGCACTTGCAAGACAGGCGCCGGAACCACTGAGCTAACTCCCTGGCCCCCACCCCACTATTTGTTACAGAATCCCTAGAGCTTCAGAAATAGTTATCTCATTGGGGATCAAACACACTTTTGAAAACTTTGAACCATCTTATCAGGAAAATGTTGATCGATTAACACACAAATTTCAAGCAGGCAAGTGAATTATGAATCCCAACTCTAATTACACATGGTACATATTCTTTGCCTGTCCCCGCCTCCCGAGGTGCAAGAACCCGCTATACCCATGATAACGCCCCAGATGGCGCTGCACTGACACGCCCTCACAGCGGCGACAGCAGAGAGTGGCAGGGGGCGGGGACTCGAGCCATCACCGCGGTGGGAGGAGCCTAGAATGGCCGAGGGAAGCCCTGCTGCGCTGTGCGCAGGCGCAGAGCCGGGCACTCCCACGGGAAGTGAGGGCTGCTGGGCCGGATGACGTGGCCTGGCGACGTCCCTACCTGCGGCCTCCCGGGAGCCGGCGCCCGCGGAGCTGTCTACGGCCTGGTCCCGACGCTCTTGCAGCTGTGAGCCGAAGCGGGGAACAGCGGGGGCCTGCCCTGAAGGGTCCGACGGGGCACTGCCATGGGGGAGTGACTTGCCCGAGGTTGGGCGGCAGCGTGCGACATGAGGCGACCGCGCGGCCGGGGCAGCGGCGGCGGCTCCTGAGCCCGGGATGGAACAGAAATACGGCGGGGACGCGCTGGCCGGGCCCGGTGGCGGCGGCGGCGGCCTCGGGCCGGTGGATGTGCCGAGCGCGCGGTAAGGGACCGCTGAGGCGTCTCCGGGTCGTGCACCGCGGCCGGGACTGACCTTCCCGGCCCCCGTCGGTCCGCGGGAGCCCTGGCCCTGCCTCCTCCTCCTAGCCCCGGGCTGCTGCGGCGTCGTGGGCTCCGCTGGTGCTGCGGGCCCCGGAAACTTCTTGGGGGGACGGGGTTCCGGGTGGACCGTCCGCGTAGGACCGCCGGCCGGGTTCGCTTCCTTACAAACACCGGGGCTGTTTCCCTGTAGCAGTAGAGTGACTGCTTAACCTCTCCGACTCTCCCTGCCCGTCCCAGGGTTCGGCCACTGTCATCTCATGGAAAGAAGACAGAATACAAACAGAAGTACTTGGGTGTTCAGGTTGTAAACCAGCACGCCAACAGTCCAGCCCCTTAATCGAGTTTTCCAGATGTAGAGAGGGACTTTTTTTGTCAATAAGAAATATGTGCTCCATGTAAAGTAATTGGAACAGTACTGGAATTCATAGAAAAACAAGTGAAAATTTCCCCTTTTAACCTACCTGTCTAGTCTTGCTGATCCACAAAAAGATCAGGGACTGGCTGGGACAGTGACACTATCCATTGCGTCTCCCCTAGCCTGTCCTAAGTCTTGAAGTCGTGTTTAAGGCACCTAAAACGCGAACCAGCAATTTGTTTGGAACTGGTATTCATTGCCTTCATTTTTAGTGCAATTAAGTGTTTCTGGTTCTTCAGTGCTTTCTTTGAAGTTTAAAGGTAGTTTTGGAAAATCATTACGACCGTAGTAATAGCTTTACCAGCGTACTGTGATTACAGGCATGAGCCACCACGCCCAGCATGTGTGGTATGTGGTGCCAGGGATGGTACTAGGGACCTTGGGCTTGTCAGGCAGACGTCGAAACCACTGAGCTAAATCCCTGGTCCCCAACTGCATTTTTGTAGCATAAATTTAATTTTCTAATCTCTTTTGAGCAACTCATCCTGTAATGGTGTATGAGATGTTAATTATTGATCCATGAAAACTAAGTGCAATAGGGGATTCTGGTCTGGATTCAGAGGTGCTATAAAGGCTATTTGGACTATGAACCACAGATTAAAATATCACTGTTAAGTTTACTGTGTATAATCCTGCTGGTTTCAAGATAGCCACATTCTTAAGAAATGTGAGTACTGTGTTTAAGGATAAAAGAATATGATATTCTGTATTTCACTTACATTCAAATAACAGTCCAGGGGGATAAAGCTCTTGAATTTGGAGAGAAGGTAATAATGCTATGGTACAGTATGGTAAGAATTAGGAAATCTAGCTACAGTGTATACTGTTTTTGCAATTTTTGTGTAAACTTGAAATTATTTTTTAATGAGTAGTTTAGAAGTGAGTTTTACTCAAGAGCTTATCATCTTTGGTAGGTAGATCTGTTTAGCAGTCCTTTAACATCTGTCTGTTATATGCTTGGCAAAGTTGCCCTTCTATTGTAATGTATTGTAGTATCAAAATCCAAATCAGAAATGGCTCAATTTTGATAGATTCTGGCTTGCAAAAGTTTTTCTAAAAATCAAATACTGGTTATAATCTGCAACAAAAATAGGCAGATCCTTTAACTGTGATGTTTTAATGCCTAAATTCAAAAAATAAGAGTTGTTTTAAATAACAGTTGCTCATTTGGCTGCTTAAATTGTCTTTACGGGTCAGGGTAGAGGGTAACCCTCCTGTGGCCCAGAGTTTAGGAAGCACAGTCTGATTTCTTTCTTACAGAAGTCCTGCAGAGCAAGTGCTGGACCCACAAGTGACATCCAGATCCTGAGGTGTAGAAAACTTGCACAATTTGCCCAAAGTCATCGATTATAAGTAGCTGGGAGTCTGAATTACTCCAGACCCCATCCATAGCACCTGTCTACTCTCTGTACTGCAGCCACTCGTGTAGTTATTGAATGGATTGAACTTGAATTACATGATTATTTTTTTTTAATTCGGAGAACTGTAGGCCGCTATGAGGAAACTGGAAGAAGCAAGAGTACAATGTGAACTGTGGTAATTCTAGATTTAAAGAACCAGAGAATTTTCTAGCCCTTAACAAAAAATGACTGCTGGTGTTTTTATGGACTGCTTACTGGCAAATAATGGCTGATCTATTGGGGAGGAGGATTGAGCACCTTGGTGTTATCTAGCAGAGCAATGACTGAAAGGCTACTGCCTCCCCCACACAAACCCAGGATTTCCCCCTTAATAAATACAACTGTTAACTTTCCCCTCCTTCACATTAGCTAAGGATGTGTGCTTATTAATATATACATAGTTGACTTTAGCCAGTGTTTCATTTTTAACCCAAAAAGATGGTGTCATTAACTGGGAACTTAAATGTAAAATTGTCTTAACTTTTTTTTTTAATCTGGGAATCAAACTCAGGACCTTGCATTTGTCAGGCAGGCATAGCACCACTGAGCTATATCCGTAACCCTCAATGAGTCAAACTAAAATGTTGATTGATTTTTATAATTTAATGATATAACAATATCAGAATATGTGGACAGTTGCGAAATATATGAGTGAATATAAAATAATGTGTGTATACACACATGAAGATGCAAAGGAAGAGTTTTGGAAGGATGCACCAAATTGACCACCTAATTTGGAATGATTTTATTTAAAACTTAATCAGTATTCTAAAGTTGCTTTTGCATCGTGTGTGTGTGTGTGTGTGTGTGTGTGTGTGTGTGTATGTGTGTGTGTTTACAGGGGAGTAGAAAGTTAGTGTGATAAAAATAATAGTATATTCTCAAGAAGTAATATCTTAGGGGGAAAGTGGGAGGGAGAGTCGTACTGTATTTTATATAAGTTAATGTTTCATCTGACAAAATTTTCTCATTCAGGTGCCAGGTTTGTTAGGTTTTGTTACTTTAGACATTTATTTTTTTATTCAAATCTTTATTGGTACATTATATGTACACATCATGGTCACATTCAGCATTGAAAACTTGTACTAGTTAGTATATGGTATGACACGACTTAATTCTCATTTTTTCCCATTCCTCTACCCACTACACAGCCCTTCATCCCCTATATACATAGGCTTTGTTTCCTTTTTTTATTACCATCACATTATTTTTTCCCTTTGTTACTTACCCTACACCCATTTCCTTTTAAGTATTTTCTGTTTCACAGTATATACTATATATTCTAGAACTAATTTACATCTTCATTTTCTCATACCCGAGAAAAGATATGATATTTACACATCTGTGACCTATTTATTTCACGTATGAGGATGTCCTGAAGGTACATCCATTTGAGTATGAATGACTCCATCTTATCATTTTTATGGCAGAGTAATACTCCCTTCTATAAAAGAACCACATCTTCTTTATCTAGACAGTGTATTTAGAAGTTTATCTATTAGCTTCTTAAAATAAATACATTAAGTATACTTTAGGTCATGAAGTAAGGCTCAGTGGTAGAATGCTTGCCTAACATGCATGAGCTTCTTGGGTGATCCGTAGCACTGAAGATTTTACAGACAGACAGATGGGCATAGAGATATGTATATAGATTCATTTACTGCTTCCTTAATGATGTCCTATCATTCTGAGCATCAGCTGGATGAGTTGAGCTTAAATAGAATACTATCTTGACAGACTCCTTCCCAGTACAGTACATAGATTTGCATATGCTGCTCTCGGCCCTTTGAAGTACCCTTCTCCTTCCCTTCCCTAAGAATTCTTCAATATACATTAAATATCTCAAACTCTGAAGATGTCCTTTGCCTCCCTAGTTAAATTTAGTTGTTTACTATCTGTTCTTTTAGAACTCTGGTAACTGCTGTGAGTCACAGATTTTTTTCGTTTTTGGAGTAGATTTCCTGCTCTTTGAGGACAAGGTCTCTAATATGCATTTAGTATTTTAGAGATCACCTAGAAATGCTCTTGGTTCTAAGTAACAAAACTAGCAGAGGCTAAACAAGGATTAATTCTCACATAAACCATGCTAGGTGTGATGGTGTACACCTGTAACCCCAGCACTCCAAGGCAGAGGCAGGAAGAGAGACAGAAAGAAGAAACAGAAGTAAATTGCTGAGTTTCTGGTACTATATATATTCAGAGGCCTCAGTGATACCATCTGAGACATAAATTCTTTGTCTCCTCTGCCATTATTAATGTGTTCACTTTCATATTCGGATGTTATTAAGTAGATATAGCAGTTTTTTATTAAAATATTTTGGAGGGCCGGGGATTTAGCTCAGTGGTTCGTGCCCGTTTTGCAAGCTCAGGGACCTGGGTTCAATCCCCGGTAACCATGTACAATACTGGGCGTGGAAACTCACATCCACCAGCAATCAGTACCACACACCACAGTGCCAGGCATGGTGGCTCACGTCTGTAATCCCAGCACTGGGAGGCCAAGGCAGGAGGATTGCTGTGATGTGAGTTTGAGGCTGAGCTCAGGGCCAGTCTGAACTACAATGCGAGACCCTGTCTCAAAAAAAAAAAAAAAAAAAAAATTTTAGATACGTTTTAAATGAAAGTTCTCACTTTAAAGTGAGAATGAGGCAGGGATAGTAGTTCAGGTACATCTCCCCATTTATCAGGAAGAGGGAAGTCTGGGAGGAAGCCGCATAGCCAGACTTCCTCTTTGGACTGGCCATGTATGGGAACACTGACCTTGGGCTACACAGCCCTGTGGGTGATGGGCACATAGCTGGGAACAGCTGAGAAGATGAGAACCCTCAAAAGCCTTTGAGACAAACTTTGATTTTCTGTGATGTATTTAAAAATCAGGCTAAAGAGACAAGGACTTTACCCTACCCAGCTCTCCGTGTTCAAATTTTTAAACCTATAATTTGAGAGAAATTGGGCTGGAAAATCTCTAAGGTGTTTTTCACTTCCTCAGTGTTGACATCCTATTTTTTCTAATGTGCACATTTTTCTTTCATACCTGGGTAGTTGCTAGAGATTGAATAGGTTTTCCAGAAGCATTCCTCGCTGAGACATTGAAGCCTGGTTGTTGGAATATTAGTTCAAATAGGTGAACATTTGGCAGAGTTTACAGTGAACTGCAGAGTTGCCAGTGAACAGTGGCAGTTTAGAAGACAAACTGCTTTTTTCTATTGCAGTTTTGTTATTGTGGGTGACGGTGTTAGAGAGTTCCTTTAAAAATGGCCTGCCAGGTTGGGGATTTAGCTCGGTCATGTCAGCTGCATGTATTACACATGTCCTTTGCCATAATTCACTCTTAGAGTAGGGTGTGTGACTCGCAGTCCGTATGCATGCACCTTCGGGGAGCACTTGTGAAGAAGGGTCACTGTAGGTCATCCAGGAAGGTCCAGACGTGTGCTGGTTTAGAATTTTGGAATTTTCCAGGCAACCTTGGGGTTCTTGGCTTTACTTTTCTCTACCTCCATGGCGTAAGCTTCCTGGTGCAAGGGTCAGAAGTTGGCGTTGGTCAGGGTCAGGTGAGTGGAGAGTAGTGACCCTGCAGCCCCAATTGTACTGTCTGTATTAGTACCTGGAATTGAACCTAGGGGTCTGCACATGCTAGAATAACACTTTGCTGCAGAGCCATGTCCCCAGCCCTTTTTAAATTTCGGGACAAGGTCTCAGTAAATGCCCAAGCTGGCCAAGAACTCAAGATACTCTTCTCAACTCCTGAGTATCTGGGGTTACAGGTGTATACCGCTGCGTTCAGCTGGAAAAGTTCTTTTTAATCTGTTTTTATTCCAGTGCCTCATCCTTCTCTCTTCTGCTTTCTGTCCAGCTCTAACCTGAGGCATAGTCTCAGGACTAGTGGAGAGAAGCTGGAATCTTTCCCTCCCCTAAGGATCCTCCTCCGCAGGTTGCCACTCCTTGCTGAGGTACTTCCAGGTCCTGAGCCTTTTACAACTGGAGGTCCTGTTGCCCAGCCTGTAACCACCGCCCTCACTGCCATTATCAACTTAGAGGAGAGGCAAATTTAGGGCATTTACCTTTTCTTCTGCTGCTTCCTGTGTTACGAGTTTCATCGCAGATAGAATTTAGTTTCTCCTTTTCATTTTCCTTGTTTGTTTGGAGTAATTTTATATTAAAAAGTAGGTATAGCCTATAATCCCCTTGTCCAGGAGGTTGAGGAAAGAGGAACACAAATTCAAAGGCCAGCCTGGACAGCTTAGCAAGACTGTCTCAAAATAGAAAAAATAAGAAGGGCCAACAATGTAGTTCAGTCAATGCTTCCTGGGTTTGATCTGTGGTACCAAAATTAAAATTTTAAGAGATTACAAAGTAGTTCGGTCACCTTAATTAACCAAGAGCACTCTTCTTTTCTGCTGCTTTTCTTAGACAATGAGTTACGCATTATTGTTCATACCGACACATGTTGAAACCAGGGTTCTGTGTACCAAAATGTTAATGGCAATTATGCAGATGATAAGGTGTTTGAGATTTTTAAAAACACTGTTTCATGTTTGTTTTGTATTTCTTTGGTTTCTGTAACCACTTGGATTACTGAGTTCCATGTGATTTTAGTGATCCTAAAAAATGTTTCTGCTTCCATTTTTCAGATTAACGAAATACATTGTGTTACTGTGTTTCACGAAATGTTTGAAAGCAGTGGGAATTTTCGAATCATATGATCTCCTTAAGACTGTTCACATTGTTCAGTTCATTTTCATATTAAAACTTGGGTGAGTATGTGAGAAGTTCCCAGGGTTTTTTATTTCTTGGAAATCCTGTTTTAACAGTATCCTTAGAAAACTTTATATAAAATGTTTTGGGCAGTTCCTTCTGATTGGTGCTGGATAATTTTTTAAAATAGAATACCCAAGGTTAGAGGCACAAAGAGATGGAAAGAAAAGAGATTATTGTACTCTTAAGCACATGCCAGATATTAGACTTTTGCTTTAGTTTGTAGTAATGAGATTTTTCCAATTTCTTTGTTTTTGAGACAAGGCCTCACTTTGTAGTTCAAGCTCACACAATCTCACTGTGTAACCAGGCTGGATTCATACCAGAGATCTTCCTGTCTCAGCCTCTCAAGTACTGGAAGTGCAGTTCTTTCTATTTCTGGCAACTCATGCTTATGTCTACTTCAGCAATCTGTTGCAGTATCTCATATCTGTTCTCTGAAAACTCCACTGTACAGCATACTCCTTAAACAATAAGAATAAAAAGGCAGATTATGTTTACTATTTTTATAAAAATCAGTTGACCTTGTAGACTCCCTGATAGGGTCTCAAGGGTCGGAAGAATCCCATTCATTGAGTGAGCACAAAATGTGTCTTAGCACAGGTGTTCCTCACTTCCTAAGTTAAACTACACTGAGCTGTGTTTCCTACAGAGTCCCTGCATAGTACAGGGTTCTCATGTTACATAAAATTTATTTTGGGGCCAAGGATTTAACTCAGTGGATCCAGAGCCTGCCGCACAAGTGCAAGGTCATGAGTTTGATCCTCAGCACCAACAACAACAAAAAATTTCACATTCTGTGTGCAGCAAGAAATTCTCCCCTAGAGATTTCTAGGCCTTGAGATTGATAGGCTATATTGAGGATGCATTATCTATGCTAATAAAAATTTGTTAAAGATTCTTGAGAGTATAATTTTAGGAACTTGGAAGAGATTCTTGAGTAGGAAATTTTAAAGACCAGTAGTACGCATTTTTATATGACTATTTTGGCAATGTGAAAAGTAGGAACATATAATTGACACATTTGCATTATATTGGTTCAAGATTAGTTATGACTGAATTTTAAGAAGATTGGAATTATTTTCAGTGGTATTCCAAAATATATTGAGTTGCTGAGCATGGTGGCTCACACCCGTAATCCCAGCCCTCAGGAGGCTAAGGCAGGAGGATTGTGGTTCGAGGCCAACCTGGGCTCCATAGTGAATTCAAGGCCAGACTGAACTACATAGCAAGACCTTGTCTCAAAAAAAAAAAAAATTGACTCACCTTTACTTGCAGGGCTTGCGAGTAGGTTTCAGAGATATTTATAAAGGAGAGATCCTAACATGTAGCCGTGGAGATCTCAGTGTATCGTAGTTCTCCATCCAGTGCAGATCTTCAGAGGATAGCACACCTTTCAAGTTCTAGTGTATTTGTTTAAAATAAATTTCTGTCCAAAAAAAATCACCTTATATTTAATTAATATTAGTCCCCCTCTTTCAATGTTTACAGGACTGCATTTTTTCTGGTTTTGTTTCAAAAACCATTTTCTTCTGGGAAGACTGTTACCCAACACCAGGTAAGACCTTTGCAGAATCATGTATCCCCAGCAGCTCCCTTCTATAGGCCAGAGCACAGTGCTCACGTGTCAGCTCAGAAGACATAAGAGAAAATGCAGAAAGTTCCCGGAGTCCACTTTCACTTGACTTGTCTTTTCAGAATTGAGGCTTCAAGAGTAAACTATAAACCAAGCATGGTGGTGCAGGCCTATACTCCTAGCACTCAGGAGGCTCAGACAGGAGGATCACCATGAATTCAAGGCCAGCCTGGGCTACATAGTGAGACCTTGTTTCAAACAAGAGCAAATTATAAAATGCCTAGATAGGCCAGGCGTGGGGGCACATGTGTAATCACAGCATTTGGGAGACTGAGGCAGGAGAATCACCATGAGTTCGAGGCCAGCCTAAACTACATAGTGAGACTTTGTCTCAAGAAAAGAAAAAATAAAATGTCAAGATAATAAAGTGTTTTAAAAAACATAAGAGGGTAGAAAAATGTAAAAGCATATACATAGTTGTTTTGGTACTGGCTCCTCATCCATTTACTTATGGGACCTTGCACTTGCAAAGCAGGCACCAGAACTACTGAGCTAAATCCCCAGCATAAGGTATATAAATTTGACATGAGGCTGCCTGTGACCCTGGTAGGGATAAATGTCATTGAGAAGCAAGATGGGATTAAGGAAGACTGTGTGAGTCAGATGGATTCATTTTCCTTCGTACTTGGGGAAGTTAATTTCCTTCTGCCTGAATTTGCTCACCTGTAAAATGAAGACAACTTTCTAATGGAAATGTGAGGGTTACATGAAAGCATATATGTAAAGTTCGTAGAAGGGGACCTGGCACATGATAGGTGCGCAGTGCGTCACTTTCATCATCACTTTCACTCCTTCAGGCAGCTGAGTTCCAGTCTTTGTGCCAGAAATGCCAACCTCCTGCATGATCTCGTCACACTGTGCAGCTAGCAGGCAGCGTTTATGCTCACTACATGTTTGCTTTATGCAGAGTGTTGAAAACTCGTAGTGTAATATTTCTTTCTTTATTAGATGACAAATTTAAGTACTTCTGTTTTAGAGATAAATAATATTTTTACAATAAAATAAAACTGATATTTTAAACCTCATTTTAAAGTTTGTTTTCAAACAATTGAAACACTAAGAATTCCTAATGGGACAAAAGTTTAAAGGCTAAATATTAAATATTCCTAGAAACAACTGAAAAAAAAGAAAATTCAACTCTGTGGAAAGATTTCAATATCTAGAAACAGACAAAGTGCTGGGATTATAGGCATGAGCCACCATACCAGGCATTGTGGTATTGTGGTACTGATTGCTGCTGGGCATGAGTCACCATTTCCAGTGTTGTATGTGGTTATCAGGGATCAAACTCGGGACCTTGTGCTTGCAAGGCAGACACCATAACCACTGAGCTAAATCCCCAGCCCAAGAATATGAAGATTTTTTAAAAATAAAAATAAATATGAAAATTTAAAACAACATTACCTTGCAAATCTAAAAAGTCGAAAGAGGTGTTAGTGTTTTTATTTACCCTTTAAAATATTTGTGATACCATTATCTTTCCCTGTGTGTTTTAAGATTGAGATACTTAGCAAAACATGTAACTGAAATTTTCTGTTTTCATTTTCAGTGGATCAAAATATTTAAACATGCAGTTGCTGGATGTATCATTTCACTCTTATGGTTTTTTGGCCTTACTCTTTGTGGACCACTAAGGTAAATAAAAAACATATTTTGGATGTTTGTATTTCTTCATTGTGAATGTTAATTTTGTTCTACATTTATGTCAAATATTTACTTGTCCAAATGCTTCTGATATTTCTATACTGCTGTCATTTGATAGGACTCAATAGAGAGAACAAGTAAGAGAACCAGTTTAGTTTATGAATTAATTCTCTAGTGAATACTATGAATGTATTTATTTATTATCTATCATAATTGTTTTAATCATTAAGAATCCAGAGAGCTTCAAGAAATTTTTAGCATAAATGGATTTTTTAAATCACTTATCAGTGAACCATTTCAACAGATACTTGAGAAGCTAAAAGGTCTGAAATAATAAATAAAATCAATCAAAAAGATGACCAAAGTCTTCAAAAGCACTTGTTTTTTACCGAATTCTTCAAGTGTACTCATGAACAGTTGTTCTGGAAAGCATTTCAGTCGTCCCTATGTAAACATGTGGAGGGTTCACTAGACTCTCATTTCCTGTTCCCCTGGGTCTCTATAGAATCCTGCACACATGGGCCAGCTCAGTGAGGACTGGCTTAAGGGCCACTTCATAGGAAACATAATCTGTGAAACTGACAAGCATTCCTTTATTCTTTCTCTATTTCTGAAAAGTTTTATTTGTGAGGAAATGTAAGAAAACATTGCCATTGATGAGGAAATCTGAGGTGGGAGGTAAAAGAGTACGATGAAGGGGCCAGGGAGTTAGCTCAGTGGTTCCGGCGCCTGTCTGGCAAGCGCAAGGACCTGGGTTCGATCCCCGGTAACCACATAACAATACTGGGTATGGAGACTCACCCCAGCAGCAACCAGCACCACATACCACAGTGCCGGGCGTGGTGGCTCACACCTGTAATCCCAGCAGTTGGGAGGCAGAGGCAGGAGGATTGCTGATATGAGTTTGAGGCTGAGCTTAGGGCCAGCCTGAGCCACAAAGCAAGGCCCTGTCTCAAAAAACCTAAAAAAAAGAGTAAGATGAAGGAGAAAAGGAGTGGGGAGAAGAAAGGAAAGGGACCTAACAAGAATTAAGACGTGTTATGTATATATACCAACTGCTCACAGTGAACATAATTGTGTACCGCAAGTGTGTACTAATAAAAATAAATATTTGGGCCAGGGATTTAGTTCAGTGGCATCACACCTACCTCACAGCGTAAGGTCCTGATTTCACTCCCTGGTACAAAAAATAAAAGTAAATATTTAAGTGGGAGCTGGTGGTACATGCCTGTAATCCCAGCACTCAGGAGGTTGAGGCAGGAGGATTGCCATGAGTTTGAGGCCAGCCTGGGCTACATAGTGAGCTTAAGGCCAGTTTGAAACACATAGCAAGACCCTGTCTCAAACAAAACAAAGCAAAGTGTATATATATATATATATATATATATATATATTTTTTTTTTTTTTTTTAAATTTTAAAAAGACTAAAATGAAGGAATTTGTTCTTTTTAAAAAAATAAAAAATCTGTTATGCAGATCTGCCTGCCTCAGCCTCCCAGGTGCTGGGATTACAAGCTCTTGTCACCATGCCCAATTTATGAAGGATGTTTTAAAGGCCTCACTCACAATAGTGGAGCAGAGTAGAAAGTCGAGTTTGGGGAATACTTTGTGAAAAGGCCTTTCCCCTCTTGTGGCCAGTGGAGCCCGGATGGCTTGTCCGGTGCTTTGGCAGCGCAGTCTGCATAAATCCAGGTACCCAGACCATACCCACACTAGCAGCAGCAGCCTGGAGGGTTTGAAAGCTGGCTTGAGCCTGGGTAAAGCTTTTTACTTCATGCCTGAATGTGATTGAATGGTACTATTTTCTTATCATGAATTTATGCTTGAGAAGTAGCATAATTTCTGTGTTCCTATTCATGAAGATAGGGAAAGAAAAAGTAAATCAAATTCTTCCTTGGCCCCTCCCTTAGGCATCTACTTCTCACCTGTACAGCCTCTTAAGAACCACCAGTTCTGCCCACCTCAGTCTTTACTAAGACTGTCACAGTTTCTTTTTTTTTTTTTTAAGGTTTTTTGAGACAGGGTCTCCCTTTGTGGTTCAGGCTGGCCCTGAGCTCAGCCTCCAACTCACATTACAGCAGTCCTCCTGCCTCTGCCTCCCAAGTGTTGGGATTACAGGCATGAGCCACCATGCCCGGCACTGTGGTATGTGGTACTGATTGCTGCTGGGCGTGAGTCTCCACGCCCAGTATTGTTATGTGGTTACCGGGGATCACACCCGGGTCCTTGTGCTTGCAAGACATGCGCCGGAACCACTGAGCTATATCCCTGGCCCAGACTGTCACAGTTTCTTGGTGAGAAAGACTACTTTAATGGCCAGGCATGGTGGTGAACATCTGTCAGCCCAGTTCTTTGGGGATCCTACTGAGGCAAGAGAGTCACAAGTTCAAGGCCATCTTACATGATCTAATGAAACTGCTTTACAGAGGGATAGGGATGGAGCACAGGGTTAGAACACCCGGGTTCAGTCCTCAGTACTGCACTAAAAACACTTCATTGGTGCTTCATAGCTTGTCTTATTTTAGGTGTTAATGTTGATGTATTTATTTTCTTGTTACCATCAGTATGTTCTCTTTACAGAGTTTTTATAAATAAAAAAAAATGAAAGTATTTAATAACGAGATGGAACTGTATTACTGTTCAGATGATTCTATTAGCCTCTTTTTGGCTTGTGATGTGTAATTTTTTTCAAAGAAATATTTACATACATAAAAATAGCAAGTAAATACAGGTATAAAGATGTTTAGGGATAGGGATTTAGCTCAAATGGTGTCACACTTACCTTGGAAGCACAAGAGCCTAAGTTTGATCCCTGGAATCACAAAAAGAAAAAAAAAAAAGGTGTTTAATGAAGGTCAGGGATTTAACTCAGCAGTGCCATGCCTACCTGAAGAGGTCCAGAGTTCTTTTTTTTTTTTGAGACAGGGTCTCCCTTTGTATTTCAGGCTGGCCCTGAACTCACTATGTATCCCAAGGTAACCTCAAACTCACAGCAATCCTTCTGCCTGTGCCTCCCTGAGTGCTGGGATTACAAGTGTGAGTCACCACACCCAGCATTGTGATATGTGGTACCAGGGATCAAACTTGGGACCTTGCACTTGCCAGGCAGACACCAGAACCCCTGAGCTAAATCCCTGGCCCCAGCAAAAAATGTTTAAAGAATAATAAAATGAACATCAATGTTATCTAACATTCAACTCCAAAAATAAAACCTTACCAGACAAGTGTGGTAGTAAATAACTGCAATCACAGCACTCAGAAGGCTGACGCAGGAGGAGCACCACAAGTTCAAGACCAGCCTGGGACTACATATTAAGTTCAAGACCAGCCTGAATTACATGTGAGACCATGTGTCAAAAACCCAAAAATAAATAAATAAAAATAAAACCTTACTATGCCGAGCGTGGTGGATTATGCCTGTAATCCCAGCACTCGGGAGGCAGAGGCAGGAGGACTGATGTGAGTTCAAGGCTTACCTGTGCTTCTTAGTGAGCTCAGGACCAGCCTGAACTACAAAATGAGACGCTATCTCAAAAAAAGGAAACCTTACCACTACCTTTGAAACCCTGTGTGCCTCTTTTGATTGTATCCTATATCTTCTCCCTCTCTTTGTTTTTCATTCTTTTGATTTTTTTTTTTTTAGTTTTACATTTTTCCTTTTCTTTCTAGGGTTTAATTAGGTAAGTTTTTTACTTTATATAATATAATCATATGGCATGTGATTTGCAACATGCTTTTCCCATTTAGTGTTATGTTTGAGATCTGCACGTTTAATAAATATAGGTACTCATTTTTTATAGTAGTTGTTTTTTTTTGGTTGCTTGGTTTGAGTTTTTGGATGTTTTGTTTTTCCAGGCAGAGTCTAAATATTGTAGTTCAGACCGCCCTTGAACTGACTCTGTAGCCCAAGCTGGCCTCCTGACTCATGGCAATCATTCTGCCTCAGCCTCCCAAGCACAGAGATTATAAATATATGCCATAACACCAGCTTATAGTAGATTTCTTAAAGTATAATTTACATAACTTGGGGTCAGGGATTTAGCTTAGGTGTACAGTGCCTGCCTTGCATATATATTTTTAAATTCTCCTTTTTAAAATGTACTCTTTTCAAAGCTGGGTGCTGTTGAGCCACCTGTCCCAGCTACTAAAGAGGCTGAGGCAGATCACTTGACCCCAAGGTGTTCAATGCCAGCCAGAGCAGCAGAGCGAGATCTTGTCTCAAAAAAAAAAAAACAGAGGACTAGGAGAATGACGTAGTGGTAGAGTGCTTGCCTAGCTTGCGCAGTGCCCCAGGTTTGATCCCCAGCACCACAAAAAATTAATTAATTTCAGTGTTAAATTCAGTATTTTTTGTATGTTCATAAATATTCATTCTTACTGATGTGTAATAGTCTTTTCAGTGGAAAGATTCCAGTCTGTGATTCTCTTTGTTGATGCATAAGTTGTTTCTCATTTTGACCCACAGCAAGTAATGCAAATATGAACAGGAGCATTTAAAGTATATTCTGTATAATCCTAGGAGTAATATCATAGGGTATTTTTAGCTTCAACTTCTCTAAAATAGATAATTCCAAAATAATTTCCAAGTTTATTTATCTATTTAACTTTCTCATTTTTGTGAAACCAAGGGAAGGACTTTAGGTGAATCCATCTTTCCTGATGAAGATACATTTCATAAATTACAACGTTTTGTCTTTGTAGGACTCTGCTATTGTTTGAACACAGTGACATTGTTGTCATCTCATTACTCAGTGTTCTGTTCACTAGTTCTGGAGGAGGACCAGCAAAGGTAAAACTTTCCCTTATCGGTGACTTGGAAATGAAAAGCATAGCTGTAAAATATTATCCAAAGCAAAAATATGTTATCTTTTACCTTTTCATAATAATGCAGGGGCATTTATATTAGTTCTGCATTCTTCTTACAAAAACATTTTTCATCCCTTTATTTTTTATTTTAAAATGATTATAGATGTTGCAGAAGTTGCAAAAAAATCAATATCTTTCATTCATTTTCCCCCAAAGGTTACTTATAACCCAACAGAAATACACTTTTTAAACGAGAAAATTATATTTAATACAGTCCATGGACCTTGTTCAGATTATACCAGGTTCACGTACACTTGGATTTGTATAGGTCTGTATGTCACTACCACAACCAAGATTCCAGACTGACACCTTACCACAAAGATCTCTTAAGTTGTCTGCATAGCCTCTTTCCTGCCTCATTCTTAATCCTTGTAAGTCATTCCTGGAAAATACCTATGAGCTTGTTATATTTAAAGTCTGAATACTTGGCATACACCTATAATCCCAGCACTCAAGAGGCTGAGGTAAGAACATCACTGCAAGGCTAGCTGTCCTACATAGCAAGACCCTGTGTCAAAAAATCGAAACTAGAGCCAAGGATTTAACTCAGTGGTTCTTTTTTTTTTTTTAGGTTTTTTGAGACAGGGTCTCGCTTTGTGGTTCAGGCTGGCCCTGAGCTCAGCCTCCAATTCACATCACAGCAATCCTCCTGCCTCTGCCTCCCAAGTGCTGGGATTACAGGCGTGAGCCACCATGCCTGGCACTGTGGTATGTGGTACTGGTTGCTGCTGGGGTGAGTCTCCACACCCAGTACTGTATGTGGTTACTGGGGATCGAACCCAGGTCCTTGCGCTTGCAAGATAGGCGCTGGAACCACTGAGCTAACTTCCCGGCCCTATCAAGATTCTTTCCCTAAAATGAGAACATAAACTTTAAAAATTATCAGCTTAAATGCTTTACACCTTTACTGGACCTTTGCTTATTTTCTTAATATGGCCTGGTGATTCCTTTTCCTTAGAACAAGTAGAAACTATAATATGCTCTGTCCCTTGTAAGTTATGCAGTTAAAAGTCCCTAACTAATTCTTCTTTAACTGGTGAGGCTTTTTAAACAGATTTAAAGTAACGTTTGACAAGGTTGATTCTGTAAACATTAACAGTTCAGATAAACATGCCTAGTAGCAAGGTAATAGTTTGTTAATATTAGGTTCCTTAAATGTCCTTAAAATATTTTGCAGAATTTGTTGGATCACTTTATTATTATACCTATTAATACTGAAACATATAAGGACTTCATAATCATGTTATTTTTTCTTTAAATTGTTTTGCTTGTTTCTCTTTAGCATTTGTGAAGTTGTCACATTAAAAATCAACCACTGAAAAAACTACCCTTTGTTTTTTGTTTCATTTTTCATTTTCAGACCAGGGGAGCTGCTTTCTTCATTATTGCTGTGATCTGTTTATTGCTTTTCGACAACGATGATCTCTTGGCCAAAATGGCTGAGCACCGTATCCTTTCACAGCAGATGGGAGTTACATATAGACTTGCCGAATAATAGAAGACTGCAGAATGGGAAAGAAGAGATGAATGAGTTAAACCGATCAATCATGGATGAAACTTCCATGGATTAAGGCGAACATCCTCATTATTCAAATAATGAACAGTTTCATTCTATTAGATGTTTTAGAGCATTCAGTATTTTCTAACAGTACTCAAAAGTTAAGAAGTTCAGGGCCGGGGATTTAGCTCAGTGGTTCCGGTGCCTATCATGCAAGCGCAAGACCTGGGTTCGATCCCCCAGTAACCATACACGGTACTGGGTGTGGAGACTCACGCCCAGCAGCAATCAGCACCACATACCACAGTGCCAGGCATGGTGGCTCACGCCTGTAATCCCAGCACTCGGGAGGCAGAGGCAGGAGGATTGCTGTAATGTGAGTTTGAGGCTGAGCTCAGGGCCAGCCTGAACTACAAAAAAAACCTAAAAAAAAAAAAAGTTAAGAAGTTCAGACACTGAAAGAATATATATTAGAGTAACGTGGTTCTTCAACACACACATTTCAGTTTCTTCATCTGATTTTCACTTTCTTGCTGTAAATTATTGCTGCAGCACAGCCTCTGATGATCTCTTATGTAAACCCACCTTGCTGGTCAAATATGCCTACCGGCCTTATTCTGACTTTATTTATGCCTTGCTTCCTATCCACATGCCATTTGTTGCCTCATTCAAACAGGCGAACTCAAAACTCTTCTGGCTACTGATGTTATTTCCCTAAGAGTTTATTAGTAAAATAATTATTTTGTCACAAAGAGAGAGGGAAACATGACTTTAAGAAAGCTCCAGGTTGCTTGTGATACAGCCTACACCCCACTCCAGCCCTCCCACATTTGTTTGCTGCTTGCTTTGTTGGGGCTTACATGGTTAGTGACTTATGTGACAGATTCAACACTGATTATATGTTAAGTCTAAGAGCACAACCTTAATTCCATGGGACAGGAGTAGCTCAGGGAAATTCTTTTCTCTTGGCCATTTGTCCTACTTCAGTACATATCCAGGTATCTTTGGAGGTGAACTCAACATTAGCCAGGACATCTTAACATTATTATACTTGTTTTAGAGACAACAGAAGAAACATAAGCCAGAATTAAATTTAGGTCATTCCAGTTTTGTTTTTAAGAGAAACATTAAGTTATTTAGGGTATTCGGATTGGAGGCACCAGTCTATATGCAAACCAAAATAATGTAACAAATTTCAAGGGTATTTAAGCTTCACAGAGTTGATGTTTGGAACTTTTTCCTTTACCCTCACCGCCTTAGCTGAAGGACATCATGACAGCGCTCTTACTCACATGCTTTACACAGCAATTGCCTTCTTAGGTGTGGCAGATCACAAGGTATGTTCTGGGGTGGGGATGTAGCTCAGTGGTTGGGTGCCTGCCTGGCAAGCACAGGGTCCTAAATTCAGTCTCTGGTACCATTAAAAAAGAAAATCTGAAAGAAACAGCAGCTGTAACTCTGTCTCTTTGTTTTCCTTTTTGTTGTGAGACAGAGTGTCAGTAGTTCCAAATAGCCTTGAATTTATACATAATCCAGGCTGGCCTCAAACTCAGAGGTCCTCCTAACCAGTGCTGGGATTACAGGCGCACACAACCACACCTGGCTAGAAACTATAACTTTAAGTGTATGTAGGAAAAGAAAGAGTGTATTTAGAGGCCAGGGATGTAGCTCTGTGGTTCCATGCCTGCCTCGCAAGCACAAGGTCCTGGGTTCAATTCCCTGTAACCACATATGCCAGGCGTGGTAGCTCATGCCCGTAATCCCAGCACTCAGGAGGCAGAGGCAGGAGGATTGCTGTGAGTTGAGGCTAGCCTGGGCGACATAGTGAGATCAAGGCCTGCCTGAACTACAAATGCAAAGCAAGATCCTCTCCCAAAATAAATATAAATAAAATGAAAGTGTATTTAAATCATCAGGATATACAGCTGAGTAGTAGCCCTCTTGCCTACCATTAACAAAGGTCTGTGTTGGATACACAGCCCTATAGAAAGACTTTTTAAATTAAGTAAAATAAGTTATTAATAATGGCAATACAGCCTGCCATTACAGTAGTTAAATAATTGAGGATATGAAAAGAAAAAGACACTAGTTCCATTTCTTCAAATACGCATTTAAGGATTGAAGATTGTCTGTTTCTAATGAGACTTACCTCATTTACTTACAGGGTGGAGTACTGTTGTTAGTACTGGCGTTGTGTTGTAAAGTTGGTTTTCATACAGCTTCCAGAAAGCTCTCTGTAGATGTCGGTGGAGCCAAACGGCTGCAGGCTTTATCCCAGCTTGTTTCTGTGCTTCTCTTGTGTCCATGGGTCATCGTTCTTTCTGTCACGACAGAGGTAAGAACAAGAATGCAAGAGTAATAAATAAAATGACTATTCCTTAAAACTTCTGTTTGACACATTGTTTTTTGGGAGCATAGTTGAGTGGTTTTGAGACAGAGCCTTGCTTTGGAATTCAGCATGGCCTAAAACTTCTTGTGAAGCTCAGGCTGGCCTAGAACTCAAGGTGATCCTTCTGGCTCAGCCTTCCAAGTGCTAGGATTACAGGTGTGCACCACCCCAGGCAGTTCTGTTCTGTACATTGTATTTTGTTTTAAATTACAATTGAAAGTGGCTTAAAGTATCTTTACCTTCCTTTACAGTTTTATAATTTGGAGCTGATTTTATTGTATATAAAAAATACAAGTTAAATACTATTTCATTAATATATCTTTTTTTTTTTTTTTTTTGAGACAAGGTCTCACTTTGTAGTTCAGACTGGCCCTGAGCTCAGCCTCAAACTCACATCACAGCAATCCTCCTGCCTCTGCCTCCCAAGTGCTGGGATTACAGGTGTGAGCCATTATGCCCGGTACTGTGGTATGTGGTACTCATTGCTTGTGGGCGTGAGTTACCACACCTGGCGTTGTTGTATGTATTTACTGGGGATTGAACTCAGGACCTTGCACTTGCAAAGCAGGCACTGGAACCACTGACCCCCTTCTTGTATTTCTTACATGTTGGCATTTTATGAATCATTAGAATATTTGTACATACATAAAATAGATTAACCAAAGTGTAAACTTTATGTACATACATCTAGTATTGACCAATTTTTTGTTTTGTTTTTCAATTCTAGAGTAAAGTTGAATCTTGGTTTTCTCTCATTATGCCATTCACAACGGTTATCTTTTTTGTCATGATCCTGGATTTCTATGTGGATTCCATTTGTTCACTCAAAATGGAAGTTTCCAAATGTGCCCGCTATGGATCCTTTCCCATATTTATTAGTGCTCTCCTCTTTGGAAATTTTTGGACACACCCAATAACAGACCAGCTTCGGGCTATGAACAGAGCCACACACCAGGAGGGCACGGAACATGTCCTATCTGGAGGAGTGGTTGTGAGTGCTGTATTCTTCGTTTTGTGTAAGCATTTTCCTTTCTTTTTATTTTAACAAATTTACTTGTATGGATTCTGATGTTTGTATCATTTACTCAGCTTTGGAAATCGTTCAGTGCTTGTAATTCATTGTTAACTGGCAGTTACTGTGTTGGTTCTTGGTAGCTTTATCTCTAAAACTTCTGTAATGTACTTCTTTTCTCTTTGTAGCTGCCAACATCTTATCGTCTCCCTCTAAGAGAGGACAGAAAGGTACCCTTATTGGATATTCTCCTGAAGGAACACCTCTTTATAACTTCATGGGTGATGCTTTTCAGCATAGCTCTCAATCAGTCCCTAGGTTTATTAAGGAATCACTGAAACAGATTCTTGAGGAGAATGACTCTAGGCAGATCTTTTACTTCCTGTGCTTGAATCTGGTAAGATTTTTAAGTATTAGTGGCATATCTTAAAAGATCAATTTTTAAATTTTGACAGAATGGTATCATTTAGTACTTCACAGATTTCTATTTGAGATGAATTATTAGGGGGCTGAAATTTATATTTTTTTCTTAAGTATCTGTCAATATCACAGGCTGTATTTGGACTACTTAAGCAAACAAAGTACTATGGAAGCATTCAGTATGCTATTTTGAGTCCATAAATGAAGTCACTTTTCGGGTTTTTATCTCTAAAGGATGTCACTACAGACCACTGATCACTAACATTTTACAATCTCGCTGGTTTTTGCAGATACAAAGTTATGCCTCCTTTTAAATAGATTATAAAATGAATATATCTGGTTTAGCATAGTTTCTTACAATTTATAAAAAACAAGATTTCTAGAATAAGTGGCAGTTAACTAAAGAGGCTGATTTTGAGTAGATCTTCAAAGACTTTGGTAATTAAAGGATACAGTGTTCATGATTAAATTCTGATAAGTTGGGCCAGAGATTTAGTTCAGTGGTGCCATGCAAATAAAGGGAGATTCTAATAAATCTTAAATCTCTGTTGTATTTCCTAACATACTCCTCTAATACTGTTTTTAAACATTTTTAGCTCTTTACCTTTGTGGAATTATTCTATGGCGTGTTGACCAATAGTCTGGGTCTGATCTCAGATGGATTCCACATGCTCTTTGATTGCTCTGCTTTGGTCATGGGACTTTTTGCCGCTTTGATGAGTCGATGGAAAGCAACTCGCATTTTTTCCTATGGGTAGGTACATTGGCTATCAAGGTACATTGAAAAATCAGGATACCAATTTCATGAAAGGAAATAAATATAGTACTTTGGGGTAGAGGGAACAGGGTAGAAAGTTGTACTGTGAAATTTATTTTTAAAGATTATATAGTAGCTTCATTAAAATTATCATTTTATTTTACTTAGAGACATTAAAATAATTTTCAGTTCATGTGCTTTCAGAGTACTGGTTTAACATGTCAGTGCATGGATTTGGGGATGCAAACTGTTAAATTTCAATCTGGACTTTAAAAAAATATGTGTGTGTCCATTTGTGAGTTCAAATCCATTTGGAAGAATTCCATCTCTTAAAACTGGAAGTAAATACATAAAACTTATAAACATTAATTTTGCACAAATCATACTTGGGTGGCCCTGCTGGGTTTATCAACATTTTGAAATGCCAAATGTCTTATGAGTTGCTCGTGTAGCATAGGTCAATAAAAAATGTACTACTTTATTAATAGAGATAATTTTCACTTTGTTTTTCTTTAGTTTGAGGTAGATATAAAATAAATATTTGATAAATACCTATAATAGTGAGCTCGGGCGGGGAATTTAGCTCACTGGTTCTGGCACCTGTCTTGCAAGCACAAGGGCCTGGGTTCAATCCCTGGTATCCACATACAATACTGGCTGTGGAGACTCACGCCCAGCAGCAACCAGTACCACATACCACAGTGCCGGGCGTTGTGGCTCACGCCTGTAATCCCAGCACTCGGGAGGCAGAGGCAGGAGGATTGCTGTGATGTGAGTTTGAGGCTGAGCTCAGGGCCAGCCTGAACTACAAAGCGAGACCCTGTCTCAAAAAAGAAAAAAAAAAATTAAAGAAGAAAGAAATACTTCTTTGTTAAGAATTAGGAAAGAATTTTTGTAAGAAGGACATTATAAAAGGACTTTGAGTATATAAAATGTCAACAGATATATATGTGGAAGCACTTGGTAATTTTCTATTATTTAGTAATTTAAAAATCTGAACTCATTTCCTCTCTTGTAAAATAATAATGTTTATACTTTAAGCACTTATTTTCCTTTTCTAAAACTTACTGTGTTTTAGGTATGGCCGGATAGAAATTCTCTCTGGATTCATTAATGGACTTTTTCTAATAGTAATAGCTTTTTTTGTGTTTATGGAGTCAGTAGCTAGATTGATTGATCCTCCGGAATTAGATACAAACATGTTGACAGTAAGTCTTTTCATTTTCCTATTCGAATTTCGGCTCAGACTTGCACAGTTTTCTAGTTGTATTTATTGATTTAGAAGGTTTTATTTTAGTGTTATTTAAATCAACAACTTCCCTTGTGACTTATTATCTGTCCTTTATCCCATGCTTTTTCTGTCTGCAACTTCAGTTACGGACAGTTAACCATGGTCTGAAAATATTAAACAGAAAATACTGTAAATACTCCAAAGTATAATAGACTTTTATTATATGTGTATAACTGTTCTATTTTATTATTAGTCATTGTTGTTAAACTTTAAACTTTATCCTGAGCTTATATGTATGGAAAAGACAAAGTAAATAGAGAATTTGGTATTAACCAGGGTTTCACACATCTGCTAGGGGTCTTTTTTTTTTTCCTCTTTTATTTTTTATTTTTTTTAGTACTGGGACCACTGGGGAGGTCTTAACATATCCCCTGAGGATGAATAAAGACCATTGAATTTGTACTGCTGAATCTTAGACATTCATCCTATTGTCCAATATTTTAATAGTAGAGTATATTATAAAACATAAAGTTAAGGTTTCTGACCTATTATTTTTTGAAGATGTATTTTTAAATAACCAAGGAAATTTATGTACTAGAGATGAAAATCAGAAAAAAAATCAGATTTTAAAAGTTTCACTCCACAGATAACTTCACTACTATGGAAATGTTATATGTTCTCCCGCAGCTTCTAGACCCTTCGTGTGCTTTCTCCAATAGTTGGCATGCACTGTCCCCATGCCTAACCTACAGCCTCTCTCAAGGGAGGTTTTGATGCTGGAGACTAATCTCATAGCCTTGCACATGCTAACTGTGTGACCTACTATCTCAGTGCTTCTGTATGGTAGACACAAAAGGTTTGCTAGACATAATGATAATGCTTATAATCACAGTTAAGTAGGAAGATGAAGGGATCAAACTCAGGACCTTGCGCTTGCCAGGCAGGTGCAGTGCCACTGATCTACATCCGTGGCCTTGGGAATACAGTACTCTTGCAGCATGAATTATAGGGGACTTTCACCTACTCTCCTTTTTTTCTGATTAAGTATGCAAAAATAAAGTATTTCTCAGTAGAGAAGTATTTATAAGGTGGTAGTGTTGCTATAAGCACTGTCTGATTTCATTCAGACTCATTAACTTATAACAAACTTATCAAACTAACAAACTAAATTCTAGCAGACCAGTGGTCTGAGTCTCAAAAAGTAAATAAGCCACATACATGTTTGCCAACGTAAGTCTTGGTTTTATTATGCTGAAAACAGTTTTTTTTTTGTTTCGGGGGTGCTTCTTTGGGGTTTTTTTTGTTTTTGTTTTTGTTTTTTTGAGACAGGGCCTCACTTTGTAGTTCAGGCTGGCTTTGAAGTCACTGTATAACCCAGGATAGCCTTAAACACACAGCGATCCTGCTGCCTGTGCCTCCTGAGTGCTGAGATTACCATGCCTGGTCGGTTAAAATTATTTGTATCCCTGATGTTTATTATTTCCTTTTATAAAACAAATTGGTTTCTCTAAAGAACTGTAGATATATAAATAAATATTAGTACAGTATATAAATAGTACAGTAAATATATAAATAAATAAGTAGTATAGTGACCTATTCAAACTAATTTTATGAAAAAGGATAATCAAAGCTGACTATCCTTCAAAGTATTATTATGGCACTGTTAAATCAAGATAATTTTATTTACTTTGTTAAAGTAATTGAGAGATTGCTACTGCGTGTTACATTTTAATTATCCTTTTTTACATTAGAAATTTTACTATAAAGGCACTATAAGGCCGGGCATGGTGATACATGGTGTAATCCCAGCTACTTAGAAGCTGAGGCAAGAGGATGGGAAGCCTGGGGCAGTTAGTGCAACAATCTCAAAAAACAAAGAATCAAAAACTAAAAGTAACAGTAGACTGTATTTGGAGCCCACAAGTTAATATATGATAGTCATTGTTATACAAATTGTTGAAATTTACCTAGGTATATAAGCAAGATTTGAAATACAGTGTATGCTTATAATGGTAAACAGTACTTTCAGACCCTTTAAATAAACAAAACTTTGCATCATTTACCTATATATAAGCCAAACATAGCCTTTTAAATCACTTATTTAAAGTAAATCCAAACTTGTCAGTTTTGTTTACTATTTGAAAGTTAAAATGATTCTAAAATTTTTAATATTTTATACTTAGGTTTTACTGTGAATATTTTCATAAGTATAAATAAAACATATAGCTATATAATTTTAAATAACAAATTTATTTTTAAAATTATAAACTTAAAGATTTTCTTTTCTCTTTTTGCTAGCCAGTCTCAGTTGGAGGGCTGATCGTAAACCTTATTGGTATCTGTGCCTTTAGTCACGCCCATAGCCACAGTCACGGCCCTTCTCCAGGAGGCTGTCACTCATCTGACCACGTGCACTCACACCACACACATGGACACAGTGACCATGGGCACGGCCACAGCCACGGGTCTTCAGGCGGAGGCATGAATGCTAACATGAGGGGTAAGTCCTTCCAGAGTACTGTCCTAACTTTTACCTGGGTTTTTGTTTTGTTTTGTTTGAGACAGGGTCTCGCT